>SKCR01011509.1:0-129647 GCA_019454045.1 Zanthoxylum bungeanum | reverse complement strand
ACCATGCCATGTGAAACTTTGCTTATGTCTCCCAAATGCCTCTACACTACTCACTTCAAATTTCAAAGTTTGTCTGTATAGCTAGCCTACAACTCTGTAGATACATATATTGTATCCACAACAAAATCAAATAGCAACACTAAATTCCTGCTCCCACAAAAACTAATTACCCAGTATATTCATGCCAAACATATCACACCCAACAACACAGCTCCTAACAAAAAAACCAAATTCCTGCTCCCACAAAAACTCAGCAAAGCTAATAAATTCGACATTTAAATAATCAAACATAACAAAAATCAACAAACCACTCTGGACGACAGTAGACGAATCGGACGACGAATTGGACGACGTCGGTGTCTGCAATCTGGGCGACGGTCTGCACATTCACGACGTGGCTAAGCTCCATGCGACGGTGGATGACGAATTGAAGAGCTAGGTTGACCACGAACTGGACTGCAAGGGCATGAGCATGAGCGATTTTCAATTGGTTTTGGTGAAGGAGCGAACAACTTTCAATTAGGGCAAATTTGATTTGGGAGTGTTTGGTTACAATGATAAACTAAAACGTTAAGTGTGTCTAATTTGACAAAACGCACCGTTCTGTCAGAGTGTGAGTAACTTCGTAAGTGTGTCTATCATCGCTGTATTTTTATTAGTGCTATTATTTAATAATATGGGTTATATAATCTCTCTTTATTTTTTTGGTGCTATTATTTAATGATATGTGGGGGCAACTGCCCCCACTGGTCCCACTAGTTTTTTTTTTTAATTATATATATATATTAATATTAGAAAATATAAATAATTAAATAACACTCATACATACATTATTTTTTAAATTTTTGAGTTGTATTTTTTAATATAATATGTATACCCAAGCCCAAATTAATTAAAAAAAATTCAATACACTTTTGTATCAATCTTATTTCTTAAACATATCTAAAATAATTATATTTAATTTATATGTGTATAGATAATTGACTATTTTTCATTTTAAATCCACTCATTTATGTGTTTTTCCATTTGCAAAAGAATAGGAATTCCATTACATTTAAATAAAAATAAAAATAATTATGTTTATACTTAGGTTTGGTTATTGATCTTCTAATTTATTGATATATTTGTAGTGATTCTTTTACTGAAACACGTCGTGTATAGTTACGTATAAAATATTCACATATTAATATAAATATAATTATTTTGTATATATTTTTTGTATATTTATTTTTTATTTATAGCTGTTCAAAACACAAATGTTGCGTTTTAACACTAGACTTTTAATAATTTAATTAAAAAAGTGATTAAATCTATAATAAATTAGCGGAAATTTAGTATATAATATACTACATAAACTTAAATTACATAATTTTAAAAATAATTTCTTACTTAAATTTTTAGGGTAAATTGATATTTTTAGAAATTATGGATAAAAATATAATTCTGAAATTTTTTTGGTTAATTTATAAGTTTAGAAACTAAGGGCTATTTCATAATTTTCTAAAGTATAGGAATCATCTTATAATTTCAAAAAATATGTATGAATTCATTATATATTATTTTGATAAGGAAAAATTTTTGCCCCCACTAACTGAAATTTCTGGATACGCCACTGATCTTAACCAATAATTTTTTAATGTATGTCACATGTTACTAAAAGAATATGACAAGAAAAATATAAGGAGAATCCTTGTTTATAAAATAGATCGATTTTTGTGCTATAGGGGAAAATTATCATTCTTCCATCCAAAATTTGGTGAAATTTTAATTAAATTTGAAATTTTTTAAATGTATTAATTTTCACCCAAAATTATTAGATGTGTATTAATTTCCACTATGTATATTAATTTTCACTCGATATATATCAATTTTCTCCTCAAGTCATAAGAAAATTATTATTCTTCCACCCTCAATTTGAGAAAATTGATTTAGTTTAACAAAAAATTGAGTGAAAATTAATACACTTTAAATTTCTTTGAATTTGACTGAATTTTCACTAAATTTTATGTAGAAAAATGATAATACACTTTAAATTTCTTTGAATTTGACTGAATTTTCACTAAATTTTATGTAGAAAAAAGATAATATCATTTTCCTAATAGCTATTTGGGATTTTTTTTTTTAAATTTGCAAAAAATATCATCATAAAATATTATTTATTGGCATAATATTGAGTGAGCCATACTCTGTAAAAGTTAGCGGTCATGAGTGATTCGAATTCTCCTTCATGAATCATTCGAAATCATATGTTTAGATGCTCAAAATGATGCTCAAGTGACTAAGAAATTGTCTCTCAAAGTACACCAATGAAAATGGAAAATTAAAAGGAAAGTTTATTGTCTCACATAGGAAAAGAACAATGTAAGCGTATAGGTTCTCTCTACAAGCCCCTACAAGAGGTGTATATCTCAGCTCTGATTGGTTTGATCAATGTGCAAATGTGCATCATGCGTAGAGATGGCAAGCAGACCCGGACCCGGCCCGGATCTGCATAGACCCGGACGATTCGGGTCCGGGATTAAAATATTCGGACCCGGGTCTTAAAAATTATGACCCGGGCAAATCCGGATCCGGGAAAAAATAATAAAAATATAATATAATACAAAATACAAAATAATATACATATATATATATATATATATATATATATATATATAATATATATATATATATATATATATATATATATATATATAATAGAATATAATTAAAAAATATAAATGAATTGAAATAAAACTAATAAAATTGACAAAATCCAAATATAAATATAAAATAACACAATTAAAAAAATAATAATAATAACCTGGATATCTGGATCTGGACCGGGTAGATACGGGTCCGGACCCGAGGTAACGAAAATGCTTTTGGATCAGGACCCGGATCCGACCGGACCCGGGTCCGGATCCAGATTTTGCCATCCCTAATCATGCGTACAAGAATGTCAGCATTCCTCGAATCGGATCCGGTGTAGCCACCCTTTGCAACTTCCTTTGTAAATTTTTTGACTCTCCAACACATTGTAATTAATGAATTAATTGCTAAAATTAATTAACGAATTGATCGTTAGAATTAATTATGACAGTTATGAATTTGAAAAGTTATCGAATTAATTTCGAATTAATTACGGCAGTTATAAATGAATTAATGGTTAGAATTAATTAACGAATTAAGTTGCATTGATTCCAACAGTTGTGAATTTGAAGAGTTGCAATGATTTAGCTTTTAAATTCGTTTAAATACTATCACAGATACTCATGTGTAGGGATGACAAAATCTGGATCCGGATCCGGGTCCGGTTTCGGACCCGTGTAAATATTCCCGGGTCCGGAACTAGTTACCCGGATTGTTTTTTTTTTTAAAAAAAAATTTTAATTATATTATTTTATATTTTATATTTGTATTTTATCAATTTTATTAGTTTTATTTCAATTCTTTAGTACTTTTTTTATTATATTCTATTATTTTATATATATATATATGCATAATATTTTATATTTTTTTTATTATAATCTAATTTATTATTTTTTATTTTATTTTATTTTTTCGGGACCCACGTGATCCCAGGTCCGGACCCGGAATCACCCGGGTCTTAATTTTAAATACCTGGGTCCGGATTTTTAATTTCGGACCCGAGTCGTCTGGGTCCATAGGTCCGGGTCTTGTTGCCATCTCTACTCATGTGTTTGGTTATCTATAAATTGATATATTCCTCTTCTTTCCTAGAAATAATGAATATGTATCACAACTGCACCATCTTCTGTTTTTTTATTTTGTTATGATGTTGTGTCATCATAATTGTGTTCAATTTTCGTGGAAAGAGGTCAAACATATTAGAAATTCGCTGGAAATAATCGTTTCTGTTGTATAATGGGAAATAGACACTGAAACAATCCTAAGCACTAATGGTAGGAGGCGAATCTGTTTTAAGGACGTTGTGTGCTACACAAGCCTCAGGTTTTATCTCCATATCTCAGTTATATTCACGACTTCGGTTCTGTTTGTTTCATATTTGATCAATTCAATCTCATAATTTTATATCATACCGATAATATGTTTATTATTTTATTACTAACGATTTATATTTTCTCTTACATTATTAAAACAAATGATGATAACAATAAATTTTTCCTACATTCTTAAAACATATTATTCTTTATTATGAAGTGATTGGAGATTCGACACAATCAATAATTTATCTTGTTGAGAGATAAAATAATTGGCTGAATGTAGAAGATGATAATATATCATCATGTATGTGCGAAAGGATCACAAATGATATTGGTGAAATGATAACCAATATCACAGAGCTGAATATTTCTGTTGGTGAACTACACACTGATGTGACAAAAAAGAATGATGAATTATGCCGAGTAGTCAAAAAGCTCGTGGAAACTATGATTGAGATAAACAACTGGTCAAACTAAGTCTTTAGGTTTGGGTCAAGTGACATTGTTGGTGATACAATGTTGTGTCTGTCAAGGTAACCATGACGACAATATGTGTCTGTACCTTGAAAGGTTACGAGAAATGTGTAGGCACTGCATTTTTGCATGTAAGTCCCAATGATGAGTCTCGTACGGAGGCACTCCTCTTTAAGTTTTGGAAGTCGCGGGAAACGGACGTCGGAAGGGAAAAGTCAGAAACCCATATCTTGTTGGACTAAATTCGTTTGCTTAGCTGTGGGTTCGCTCGTTGGATCTCTGTTTTAAAACACACATTGACCCAAAACCCCCGCAAGCCACACATCTTTGGCCCAAAACCCCCGCAACACACACCAAGCCCACCAAAAAGAACCAAACCCACGCCCAAAGCCTCTAATTCACGCCCAAAGCATTCCAAAATAACAAATTCACACATTAAACACATGTTGAAATCAAGCCAAATCACCTTCCCAAATTAAAAGATTCAAATCAAATCTCATCAATAACCTTCCTAATTAAATCAAATCATATTCCTAAACGAAATAAAATCGAATCAAATTAAATCAAATTACCTTCCTAAATTGAAGAGATTTTTTCCTTATGATACACAAACTAAATATCTCCCATAATTACACAATATTCCTTCCTTATTTGCATAAGGACAACCCTCAACCCTTGCCTATAAAAAGAAGCATAAACCCAATCTTAGAACCCATGGCTCATTCACACCTCTCATCTCTCTAGCTAGCTCATTCTCACGTCCGCTCACAAAGAAGAAATAAACCCTAGTGTTTTAAGAGCATTCACTCCCAAAAAACCCTATCTCATTCCTCCTAATCTTCACGCCCCATCTCTCTCTAAAAACCCCAATGAAACCCTAACACATTGACACAGACAAATCACAAAGCAGCACAACCCTCATGCATCACGTAGACCACGTGAACCCCACCAACCGACACTACAAACCACAATTCCCTAAACCGACCAAGCGCCCCCTCTAACGTGCAGCAGCCACGCCTCTCTCGGCAGATCACTCAATCACGCAAGCAGCCATTCACTCCATGTCACTCACTCTAGCCACAAAACACAGCAGCCACACCACACGCATAAGCCCTAACTCACGCCATTCACAGCCTTGACCTGCACCTGAACCGTACCATAACAAATACAGCAAAACAGCCCCCGATCTGCACCCTAAAATACCATCGAAACAGCCTCTGACCTACACCCGAAAATACCGCAAAATAGTCCCTGACCTGCACCCTAAAAATACCAAAAAACAGCCTCTGACATGCACCCTAAAATACCACAAAACAGCCCATGACCTGCACCTAAAATACCGTAAAAACTGTTTAAAAAATTACACATCCATTACCGTAAAAACTGCCCTGAAACACATCTCAAATACCGTAAAAATAGTGACCAAAACAGCCGTAAAACAGAGCAAAATAGCAGCCCAAAACAGCGAGGCAACGAAGGAAAACAGCGAACCAGTAAATCGGAAAAGTTACGGAGCATCAACCCTTCCGACGGCCGCATAACGCATTACCGAGAAGCGACTTAAAAGGCAAGACCTTATGGCACCATTTGTTATATTTTATTTTGTCGTCCTGGAAACGGCATGCTCGGTTGGACGTGGAATACATCCAACCGGGTATGCCAAGTCCTATATTGAAAACAGCCGAGTTCTTTGGCCACATATTTATTGTCCCGCATTTATTTCGCATTATTAGCCTTTTATTATTTCACATTTAATTTTCGTTTATTGTTATTTTATTATTCCGCATTTAGTTATTTAATATGTTCATGAGATTGTATGCTTGCCGTTATTTCGACTTACTTTTATGCATGTAAACTTAGATATAGGTTATATGAAAACTTAGATATAGGTTGTATGCGAACTTAGATGTAGGATATGTTGCGTAGACTCGGTTATATTATTACAAAATCCATTCATTACAAGTGGCATAAGTAAGGGACCATTCCGAACCCAACGGTTTGAGGTCTTCCCTTGCGAGGGGTGAGTGCGGCCTTAAATCATTTTCCCAGTTCACACTGGGTGACGACTCCATTTTATTTCTCCGGTTTAGTTCCCTCACGGGCTACTCCGTACTCCCGACCGGGCTGCGAGCCTGGAACAGCGTCGCCGATTTCTGTGTCCTACAGTCTGGCGACTCCACTGGGGATAGAGAATCGGCCCCGAAATAATATCTTGTAATGTTTGTGGTTTGTGCTTTAGATAACAGTGTCTATTGTGGGTTGAAAGAGGTTTAATTAAAGGCATTATTAAAGCTAGGTAATGGTTTGGTGTCTTTCTTCATTCACTACATTTCTATAGGTGAAGGGAAAAGCTGTGAAGGCACCTAGATAATCATTTACCCGAAGCTTATCGTGATGGACTAATTTGGAGGACCTATTGTCTATTCCTGTCACCAAGGCAATAAAAACCTAAGAGGCTTGGGTATTTAAGAGAGTCCGCTCCACCCTCCCTCTAGGGAATCTTCAATAAGAAATACATTTGACAGTCAGTCATGTATCATCACTCGTTGACACGTACCTTAGCGTATAAAAAAGGTGCGCTCACTTGGTCGTCTGAACCCTTGAGTGGGGAGACCTAGTTGTGGGCAACCCTTCGCCGGCGGGAGCCTTTATCCATACTCCTATAAACCCACATGTGACCTTAGTCATATATCCTATAGAAGTTGCCCCTTTATGATTTTGATAACCACATGCATATTATATCTCATACATCGCACGCATCTCATGCATACACGCATCATATTAACCCCGTGTCTTAAAAGACATCATAGATATCCGTTGGGTTAGGAAAAAAAAGACTTTTCAAGAAGAGTTTAGTAAACATGGATATTGGGGAAAAGAAATCAAATAACAGAAAAATTTACGAAAGATAGAAAGACCATTGTGAAAAAAAAAAACAAAAAAAAAAGAAAAGAAAAATTGCTTGTTTTTAGTCTTTAATAGTTAGACATAAGTCCGATGATAAAATTGATTGCTTTAGGGTGAAATCTTAGAAACGGTAAACTCTTGATGTGCTTTTATCTGATACTTTGAGTGATTGATCTATGTTAGACTCGTAAGCACTTGATTATGGTTCTTAGCAGTGAAAACCTGAGTAGTTAGCAAAGTGACTAGTTGAAGAAATTGTATTTCGGTGAATGACCGTTCGCCTAAATGTCTATCCTGATTTGCTTGTGTTATGATGTGTGATATGGTTGAAGATAAAAGAAAAGTCTCTAAGGAAAAGAATTAAACCACCTATAATCGATAAGCGTGAAGCTACCCATGGGCGAGTATTAGGACCACCATGAGGAGAAATGCTATCTTAAAGGGTATGTGTGTTGAAAAAAAAGAGAAAAAGAAAAGAAGTTCAAAAGGAAAAGAAAAAGAAAGAGACAAAAGAGAAAGAAAATCATACCACATTGAGCACAGAAAAGCAACTGCAGACATAATTGAGACATCTAGGTTGGTTTGACCCATCGATCCCAATTTTTTGACGAAATCATTGAGTTGGCTTACCTGGGGATGAATCTGCAAAGGAACCTTTGCACACACACACACTTTGAGTCTGGCTTAGATTATTTATTCAAAGACTTGGATTTGAGTTGCATCGAGTGTTTTGAAGGTTCTCCGGTTTCGACACTAGGCATCATTTGAGGGCAGTAATATGTATAACTATTGAGAATATTTCGTAAAAGGTAATATAGTATGTTGATATGGAACGTCACATCAAATGATCTACTTTGGCCGAGTGCAAGCAATGAAGAACAAAAAGATAAACCGAATCTGGGGGCGATCAGTCTACCACCTCGAAAATCAGGGATATAACGGGAACTTGAGCCATGTGACCAAAGAAAACCAAGCAATCACCATAGTAGAATTGACAAGAGGAGACTATAAGCAGGCACAAGGGGCGACCAAAGACTTTTATATGTAAAATGCACCAAAGAGCACAATGAAGGCCTAACCTATCGGAATAGGAAATACATCCATGCATACATGTCACATACATACAATTTTTGTTTTGTGTTCGCAGGCTTTTAAAGAAAAAAGGAAAAAAGCGGCAAAGACGAGCAAGTCAGTAACGGTTAAAAATAAGCCATCTCTCATCAAGTAACGGTTCGGAAATGGACCACCATCTCATCAGTAACGGTTCAGAAATGGACCACCATCTCATTAGTAATGGTTCGGAAATTGACCATCACATCAGTAACGGTTCGGAAATGAACCATCTCTCATCAGTAACGGTTCGGAAATGGACCATCTCATCAGTAACGGTTCAGAAATGGACCACCATCTCATCAGTAACGGTTCAGAAATGGACCACAATCTCATCAGTAAGGGTTCGGAAATTGACCATCAAATCAGTAACGGTTCGGAAATGAACCATCTCTCATCAGTAACGGTTCGGAAATAGACAATCTCATCAGTAACGGTTCAGAAATGGACCACCATCTTATCAGTAATGGTTCGAAAATGGACCATTATCACATCAGACGCCGAAAATGGCACTCCGAAAATGGAGCACGTTCGAAAATGGACAACTATCACAATCGCGACGCTTCAGAAATGAGGTTTAGCATTCTGAAAATGGCACTCCGAAAATGGAGCACGGTTCGGAAATGGACCACTATCACATCAGACGCCGAAAATGGCACTCCGAAAATGGAGCACGGTTCGGAAATGGACAACTATCACAATCGCGACGCTTCGAAATGAGGTTAGCATGCCGAAAATGGCACTCCGGAAATGGAGCACGGTTTGGAAATGGACCAATATCACATCAGACACCGAAAATGGCACTCCGAAAATGGAGCACGGTTCGGAAATGGACCACTATCACATTAGAAGCAGAAAATGGCACTCCGAAAATGGAGTACGGTTTGGAAATGGACAACTATCACAATCGCGACGCTTCAGAAATGAGTTTTAGCATGCCGAAAATGGCACTCCGGAAATGGAGCACGATTTGGAAATGGACCATAATCTCAACTCAGTAACAGTTCGAAAATGGACCACCTCTCATCAGTTCAGTTCGATAGTGATTCCTAGAGATCGCAGCATCTTGCAGGGATGAACCTCGAGGACGCAGCACCTCAACACCAGATCAACTTAGTTCGAAGCAACAAACAAGTCAAGTGACAGCTGGCGAGCCAGGTAAGTAAAAATGCATTGCATAACTTTGATAGGATTGTCACTGTTACACACTGCACAAGTCTCATCAAAGTGGGGGCGACTGTAGGAACTGCATTCTTGCATTTAAGTCACAATGATGAGTCTCGTACGGAGGCACTCCTCTTTAAGCTTTGGAAGTCGCGGGAAACGGACGTCGGAAGGGAAAAGTCAGAAATCCATATCTTGTTGGACTAAATTCGTTTGCTTAGTTGTGGGTTCGCTCGTTGGATCTCTGTTTTAAAACACACCTTGACCCAAAACCCCCGCAACCCACACATCTTGGCCCAAAACCCCTGCAACACATACCAAGCCCACCAAAAAGAACCAAACCCACGCCCAAAGCCTCCAATTCACGCCCAAAGCATTCCAAAATAACAAATTCACACATTAAACACATGTTGAAATCAAGCCAAATCACCTTCCCAAATTAAAAGATTCAAATCAAATCTCATCAATCATCTTCCTAATTAAATTAAATCACATTCATAAACTAAATAAAATCAAATCAAATTAAATCAAATTACCTTCCTAAATTGAAGAGATCTTTTCCTTATGATGAACAAACTAAATATCCCTCATAATTACACAATATTCCTTCCATATTCACATAAGGACAACCCCCAACCCTTGCCTATAAAAAGAAGCATAAACCCAACCTTAGAACCTCTGGCTCATTCACACCCCTCCTCTCTCTAGCTAGCTCATTCTCACGTCTGCTCACAAAGAAGAAATAAACCCTAGTGTTCTAAGAGCATTCACTCCCAAAAAACCCTATCTCATTCCTCATAATCTTCACGCCCCATCTCTCTTTAAAAACCCAATGAAACCCTAACACATTGACACAGACAAATCACAAAGCAACACAACCTTCACTCCCCACGTGAACCCCACCAACCGACACTACAAACCACAATTCCCTAAACCGACCAAGCGCCCCATTTGACGTGCAGCAGCCACGCCTCTCTCGGCAGATCACTCAATCACGCAAGCAGCCTTTCACTCCATGTCACTCACTCTAGCCACAAAACACAGCAGCCACGCCACACGCATAAGCCCTAACTCACGCCATTCACAGCCCTGACCTGCACCTGAACCACACCATAACAAATACAGCAAAACAGCCTCTGACCTGCACCTTAAAATACCACCGAACAGCCCTTTGTCCTGCACCCTAAAAATACCGCAAAATAGCCCTTGACCTGCAACCTAAAATACCAAAAAACAACCTCTGACCTGCACCTAAAATATCGCAAAACAGCCCCTGACCTGCACCCTAAAATACCACAAAACAGCCCCTGACCTACACCTAAAATACCGCAAAAACTGTCCAAAAAATTGCACACTCATTACCGTAAAAACTGCCCTGAAACACAGCCCAAATACCGCAAAAACAGTGACCAAAATAGCCATAAAATAGAGCAAAATAGCAGCCCAAAACAGCAAGGCGACGAAGGAAAACAGCGAACCAGAAAATCGAAAAAGTTATGGAGCATCAACCCTTCCGACGGCCGCATAACGCACTCCCGAGAAGAGACTTAAAAAGTAAGACCTGACGGCACCCTTTGTTATATTTTATTTTGTCGTCCTGGAAACGGCATGCTCGGTTGGACGTGGAATACGTCCAACCGGGTATGCCAAGTCCTATATTGAAAACGGCCGAGTTCTTTGGCCACATATTTATTGTCCCGCATTTATTTCGCATTATTAGCCTTTTATTATTTCACATTTAATTTTCGTTTATTGTTGTTTTATTATTCCACATTTACTTATTTAATATGTTAATGAGATTGTATGCTTGCCGTTATTTCGACTTACTTTTATGCATGCAAACTTAGATATAGGTTATATGCAAACTTAGATATAGTTGTATGCGAACTTAGATGTGTGATATGTTGCGTAGACTCGGTTATATTATTACACAAATCCATTCATTACAAGTTGCATAAGTAATGGACCATTCTGAACCCAACAGTTTGAGGTCTTCCATTGCGAGGGGTGAGTGCGGCCTTAAATCATTTTCCCAGTTCACACTGGGTGGCGACTCCATTTTATTTATCCGGTTTAGTTCCCCTGCTGGCTACTCCGTACTCCCAACCGGGCCGCGAGCCTGGAACAACGTCGCCGATTTCTGTGTCCTACAAAATTTATCAAGTATAAAATGCTCATTTTGGAGAGCAAAATTTTGGTGATAGTAATGGTGAAGGACCAGTCATAGACAATGTTGAACGTCACATATGCCAGGACATCATTCTTGTTGAGGCAGTAGTGGAACCCCTAGGGTCGGATCGGTGCCCCGCGCAGTGGAAATGGGTCTAACCCATGGATATCAACTATGGGTGTAATTTTAAATTATTTAATGAAATACTATATTTCATTACGAGTGTATAGGAAAAAAATCGGGACTGAATCGGAGTCCGGAAGCTCCAGAATGAGCAAAAACAAAAATCTCACACGCACAGCGCGTACTCGCGTGCTACAGTGTGAGCGCCCATTGTGCGCACGCTGTAGCGCTGATCATTATTTATTTATTTTTTTTCATTAGTTTCAAAAACTCAGCTCTCTGGGAAATTTCCAGAGAGCTGATGCTATTAGGGTCTATTATCCTAATAGCTTCCAGTCTTCCCTAAACACTTCAAAAACACCCAAATTAATTTTAACCCATTAACACATGTTATAGAATAAAATTAAGTTTTTCAAAATATCAAATATTTTTTACAAAAACATAAATTTATTCTAAATACACATTTGCGTAAATTTTGAATCCATTACACTAACCAAATTAGAATCCCAATAAGAAATGTCTCATGGATAATTTTAGGTCACTCAAAGGTGGTCAAGTGATTCTAGAATGGTAGCCATAGCTCTAAGCTTTTATCTAGAGTTCCAAACTCTAATTAATTGTTACATGTCCAACATGAACATTTTGACCTAATTACAAGCATATTGTGTTTATACTTCCAAAGCATCCTAACATAATTTATTAGCCTTATTTCAACATTAAGATATGTGATCATGCATCTAATACATAAATAAACATAGCTTATGAGAAGATCAAACATTACCTAGTAAGCTTGATGCAAGATCCAATATACTTCTCCTTTGTTGAAATCGACAGAGAACCTCCAAGGTATGCAAGCTCGACTTCAAGATCCAATCTTGATTTCCAACGCAAGCAAGCTCCACTTCAAGATCTAATCTTGATTTCTCCTTAATGAAATATTTTAGAGACCTCACAAGCTTCTCTAAACACTTCTCTAACTTAGGCTAATTTTTCTAAGAATTTGCTTGTATTTTTACTTGTCATTAAAACCTTCATAAAGCTTGCTATTTATAGCAAAATTTAGGTAATTTTTAATTAATAAAAGTTGTAATTGTTAGGATAGTTGTGGAACCCATAGGGTCGGATCAGTGTCCCATGCAGCAGAAAAATGGTTCTAACCCATAGATATCAAGCATGGGTGTATTTTCAAATTATTTAATGAAATACTATATTCCATTACGAGTGTATAGGAAAAATTCGGGGCTGAATCGGAGTCCGGAAACTCCATAATGAAGCAAAACAAAATCAGTGCGCAAGACGCGCAACGCTCGCGCGCTACAGTGCCGCGCGCACTGTAGCGCGAGCTGGGCAGAAAAATTAATTTTTTTTGTTTTAATTATTTTCAGTTTTCCTAAACACTTTCAAAACACCCGAAATTAATTTTAACATTAAAACCAACATCAACACATGTTATAGAATAAAATTAAGTTTTTCAAAATATCAAATATTTTTACCAAACATAAATTATTCTAAATACGCACTTGTGTAAATTTTGAATCTAATCATAAACCAATTTTAGAATCCCATTAAGAAATGTCTCATGAACAATTCTAGTTCACCTAAAGGTGGTCAAGTGATTCTAGAATAGTAGTCTTAGCTCTAAGCTTTTAATCTTGAGTTCTAAACTCTTATTAATTATTCCATGTCCAACATGAATATATTTGACCTAATTACAAATATATTGTGTTTTTACTTTTAAAGTATCATAACACAATTTATTAGCCTTATTTCAACATTAAGTTATGTGATCATGCATCCAATACATATTTCATAACTTAAGAGAATTTCAAACTTACCTAGCAAGCTTGAAGCAAAGATCCAATTTCCTTCTCTTTGTTGAAATGATGGGAGAACATCCAAAGTGTTGCAAGCTTTTCTTCAAGATCCAACCTTGATTCCAATGCTAGCAAGCTTCACTCCAAGATCCAATCTTGATTTCTCCTAGATGATATGTTATATAGACCTCACAAGCTTCTCTAAACACTTCTCTAACTTAGGCTAATTTTTCTCTAAGAAATACTTGTGTATAGCTTTCACAAATTTTTTACCTTGCTTAAGCTTAATTAAAACCTTCCTAAAAACTTGCTATTTATAGCAAAATTTAGACAATTTTTAATCAATAAATGTATTATCAAATATTATGTATGCTTAATTAAATTCATCCAAATATTCATAATTAGGTGTGACTAATCCCATTATCTACCACTTTGATTTAAATAAATTAAATCAAGACAATATTTACTTAATGGATTAGTTCAATGTATACCACTTTGATTTAGTTAGAACACTGTGGGGGTTACTCTTTCCTATGATTAAATGAAACAGTGATGCCCGTATGGAAAGAGGTTAAGCAAAGACTTTTAATGATTCTGATGGGTCGAGAATCTGCGAGGAGTAATACAGATTACACTTAAATAAGAGATCACCTTTGTGAGAGAGAAGTGAGGTCGTTTACAAGGGAATTTCTAAGGGCTCAACTCTTATAAGCTACTGTAGAACCAAACAGGCCAAAACAAACATAACAATTAATGAACATTAAAAAGTGCACATTTATTAAAAGAAAAATTAATCATTTTACATTTGTAGTTTCATTAATCCCCTTGATTTAACATATTTGTGAAATAATAATTAAATTTATGTTTTATATTTTTTTGTGATTTTTATTTATTGTGTAGGTAAAATATTTTTTTCGGATGCTCAACAGGAAAATGGACATGAAATATGAATTCCAAGATCCAGAAACCTAAATGAACGAGACAACTAGATTCAAATCGGACTTGGAAAATATTCACCGTGTTTAGATTGGCGACAAAATGAGCTTATGATGTATTTAATTATATATTTATTTTATATAAATATATAAAAGAAAATAGAACAAAAGTAAACGGACAAAAGAATAAAAACAAATAGAAAATAACAAAACAGAACAAAAAAAATTATAATTGATTTCCACCTTGAGCTATTATGTGTATTTGTTCTTTTGTAATTTATTTATTGTTAATAAAATTATGAGTGTTTTTATTTATATATTGTTGTACTAATTTGTATCATGCTGGGGTAAAGGGTGAAGCTAGTGGTATGAAAATATATGTGATTCTTTATTTATATTATATTTTATAAATTGTGATAATTTCTCAAATAAATTTCATACTCTTTCCAGTTTATTGATGACTCTTGTTTAGCTGTAGACAATCATCAATTGGCACAAATAATACTTGAATCTCATAAATGAGAGAGAGTTAACTATTAAAGATCTAAATTTGTTATAGATAAATATTATCACCGTCTTTATGGCTGGTTTTATATATTTTGGCATATTTAGTATCTTGGCATGACTAATTATCGACATGATAATTACATGTGTTGGCATAATTAATACATAATAATTACGAAATAAATTGATTGGAAAATAATTATATTTTATATTTTATAAAAAGTAAAAATTATTTATATTTGAAATATCAAGAGTTGATCCCCTAACCCTGATATTTTATTTTATTATTTTTTATTTTATTAGTTGAATTGTTATTTTATCATATTAAATTTATTTCATGTGGATCGATCTCGGACTTACCGAGTTATTTTCTTACTTCAACACTCTTATATCTATGAGTAAAAAATATTTTTGTGAGTGTGTCAACAATGAGAACTCAAATGTGTTAGGATAGATTCTTGTGAGCAGTATATCATCGTTTACATAAACAACAGAATAGTTAAAGGACATCGCGTCTACTGATCAATTAGTAAAGTAAATATATTGTTACGATGAAAGGTTCAAAGGGGTACACTTTTCTATCCTATGTAAGTTGTAATTCGTTGAACTCTTTCAGCAATGTCAAAATATTTTGATGTTGAAAATCATTCGTCTATTTTTTTTCTGTTTTTCGCCAATTTTCATTCATGTGGGGGATTATTGGAAAAATAGAATGAGAATATGTTATTTGGTAGCATATATTTAAGTGGACCTTACTTTATAAAAGTTAGAGGTCATTAGTGATTCGAAATCTCCTCTATGATCTTTTGAAATAATATATTTAGGTGTTCCAAATGATGTTTGGGTGAATAAAAAATTATCTATCAAAATACACCCATTAAGAATTTAAGATGGAAAATTAAAAGGAAAGATCATTGTCCCACATAGGAAATGAACAATGTAAGCGTATAGGCTCTCTCTTCAAGTGCCCGCAGGAAGCGTAAATCTCGACTCCGATTGATTCAACCAATGTGCATCCGTACATCTTATGTACATGAATGTCAGTATTCGTCGAATCATATCCGATATAGCCATGCTCCTTGTATTTTTTTTACTTTTCAACTGCTTGTAATTAATGAATTAATTGTTATAATTAATTGACGAATTGATTATTTGAATTAATTATGACATTTACAAATTTGAATAGTTATCAAATTAATTTTAGAATTAATTGCAGTTACAAATGAATTAATGGTGAGAATTAATTAACAAATTAAGCTACATTGATTCCAACAAATACGAATTTGAAGAGTAGTAACAGTTTAGATTTTAAATTCGTTTAAATGCTACCATAAATACATATGTGTTTGGTTATCTATAAATTGATACATTCCTTTTATTTCCTAGAAATAGAGAACATGTATCACAGCCGCACCATCTTCTGTTCTCTTATTGTTTTGACGTTTTGTCATCATAGTTGTGTGTCGGTTTTCGAGAAAATAGTTCAAACATATTAGAAGTTTGTGAAATTACCTACAAGCAATGGCGACAAACAATCTCTATACCCAAGATGGGGGTGAAAAGGGTTATCGCCTATAAGTGCAGAATTATAAAATCTTTGCCGATTTTAACTCTTATTACCTAATAAGCACTAAAGTTAATTTTCTCTATTTCAATAAATAACATATATGCAAGTTTTCTAAACAATATGTATAAATATAAATAAACTTGAAATAAGAAAAGTATAGGGATAGAGAAATACGATACCGATATTTATAGTGGTTCGGCCAAACGTGCCTACGTCCACTCCCTCAAGCCTTGCTTGAAGATTTCCACTTATAACGAGTTTCCGTGGTTCACTCGTAACCAAGAGTTTTCCGCAAAGGTGCACTTCAAACCTTTAAAATGAGTTTTGTACGTAGGTGCACTCACGAACCTTTATAACTACCCAAATAATGGGATTTCACATATCACACGTGTTTTTGTAAAGAAGATTTAAATCACACTTGGATACTCACAATGATAAAGAAGATTCTGTGAGTGGAATATCCAAGTGTACTAAGCTCACTACTAAATGTATAGAAGGTGTAGTGTGTGAGCTTGTATGAGTGTATAAGATTATGAAGGTTTTTGACACTCTTGTTCTTGCCTTGGTGGAATGTATATGAAGGTTTCTAAGTTCTCTAACCAAGTGCAAATGAGTTGGGGCTCTATTTATAACAAAAGAGAAGCAAATCCCCAACTTTCTTGTCTGAGACCGGTATACCGGTCTCCAGACACCGGTATGCCTGTATGGGGCTCCAACAGATACTAATGGCTATATACCGTTGAACAAGTATACGTTAGGCAAGTATGCTAACCGGTATGAGGACCGGTATGGTCTGTGCCGGTTCCAGTATGTATGCACAATGAAGAGCTTAACCGGTATGGTCACCGGTTTGGGTTGTGCAGGTTCCAGTAGCCATGCATTCCATAGGTTCACCGGTATGGTGACAGATAAGGTCTGTGCCGGTTCCGGTGAGTGTGCAAAACAGAGCACTTCACCGGTATGGACACCGGTAATGGACCGGTATACCGGTCTCAGTACCAAAAATACAGATATGAAGATTTTAATGCATTTTGTACATGAACCTAATGCATCTAAATGAATGTGCATGTATCCTATAATCTTAGGCACTTGAGTATACAATTCACATTACAATTAGAGCCCTAAGCTAAGACTTCGCAAGATTATCTTGATTTGCCGCTAGTCTTCACATTTTTGCTCTTCACCTCATTGCGCTTCGACATCTTTTTGTATTGTCTCGCATTTGCGCATCGAATACGTTGCTCTCGTTGCATCATCAAAATCCAATACGCGACTATGTCGCTAACAGTTCGCTGGAAATAATTTGATTGTTCGCTAAATATATTTTATTTTTGTTGCATCATGTGAAATAAATGATGAAACAATCATAAGTACCAACAGTATGAGGCGAATCTGTTTTAAGGACACTGTGTGCTATACAAGACTCAGGTTTTATCTTTATATCTCATTTTTATTCCCGGTTTCGGTTCTGTTTGTTTCATATTTGATCAATTCAATTTTAGAATTTTATATCCTATGAATAATATGTTTATTATTATATTACTAACGTCTAACGATTTACATTTTCTCTTACAGTAAGTAGTGATAGGGGTGTGCACGGTTTCGGTTTAAACCACAACTTGACCCGAACCGAACTCGCGGTTTGAAAAAATATTAAAAATGATTCCGGGTCAGCCTGAACCGAACCATAAATTTTGGGTCGGCCCGTGATTTTGACCCAAACGGCGACCCGAACTGCCTAAATCGCCAACTCGCGTTAAAATTAGACATTATTTTATATTTTTCTTTTTCTTTAGCCATAAAATTTAAGATATTTAATGATCATATGACAATATACAATGTATAAATGAAAATTATGTATTTTTTCTCTTCAATTATTATGTGAAAACACACAAAAATTTCTTTAAAAAATTTCTAATCCGAACCGCCCAAACCGTAGAACCACAGACCCGAACCGTCGCGGTTTTCCTTATCAAATTTGCAATTTCGGTTTCTAATTTTCCAACCCGCGCAGTTTGAAATGTAAAACAAAAAAACCGACCTGAACTGCACTGCGAACACCCCTAAGTAGTGATTATAATAGTCAGTGTATAGTACGAGACTGACTATACCCATATCCATGCCTATCCCACTAACCTAACAGCTACAAAAATTGTTTTCGCACTAATAAGTTGGGCCTCAGTCATTACTCGATCACAATGAGACTTTTATATTTATTTGTACGAGAATATTAATATTTGTATTTATCTTGTCTAATTAATGAGTATAAAAAATTATATCAATATTTAGAAATGACAACGGACCGGATTTTGTAGGATTAAGTTATATTTTATCGGATTTTTTTACCCAAACACAGACTTTTCTACTATTACGTACCTGATCCTAAAATAGAGGTTCCACCATCCCTATTAATATAAGTTAAGAGGAAAAAATGGTCCCTTTCCACTAGGGGTTAGATGTCAGTTAACTCGGTGTCAATTTCATTTGCATTAAAAAAATCTTCAAAATATTGTATGTCTTGCACAATAAATGGTTTTGAAAAACTTTACAAAGATCATATAGCCGCTAAATTTTCTTGAATTTTGGTACATTTCATAATAAATAAATGATGTACAGTGGCATAGCATCGAGGCAAATTAAAACTATGGTCGCCTTTTAACCTAGTATTGTTTTGTCATCCAATACGTAAGGGTTGGTACATATAAGTGGCTAATATAATGAAATTTTCCACTGGGAGCATTCATTACTGGGGTCCCAAACGGGACCTAATGTTATTCTATTTCATTACAGCGTCATTATTGAATCCGTCGTCAATAGACGTTGTTTGATGGTAATGGACGTGATTTGATGGTGTAAGATTCATGATCTGATTTTTAAATTATGGGTTCGAATTTAGAGGGTGTATTTTTTGTAAGAACCTGAGACAGCCGAAGATTTTACTTACTTTATTTAAGTCTAAATCGAATGATTTGACGATATAATTTCCAATATTTCTAAAAAAAAAAAACCAAGAATCATTATTGAACCCATTTGAAAAAATTTCAATCTTCATTTATTGCCTCATCGTTTCAAAATTGAATAGCAGACACTCCCTTTCAGATCTGTCTCACTTATAAGTAGTGGATTTGGACCATGGGCCAGCAATGAGCATGTCACACTTAAATGTGAATTATTGGGGCTTTGGCTTAATGATAACCAGAAACTTAAATTGATCCTAAATGCTATTCTAAAAATTCTCTTATTTAGTTAAGTTATTCAAATCTCTGTTAAAGCTAGGGCTTGTAGTTGTAGCTCCTCATCAACTCGTGTAAAATTTATCTCATCAACAGTATCACGATTCCATATTGACACTGATCGGACAATTCGTGGTTATGAATCTGGAAATTTTTTCAAAAATGAAAACTCAAAACCATTCCAAACTAAAGATTTGGGGTGAAATGATATTTGATAATATGTAGTGAGATAATATTACCGTGTTTTGATCACAACATAAATTTTAAATTTTTGATTAACGATAAAAAAAAATTGTTATTATTAATTGTAAAAATTAATTTTACAAAAATTATGATTTATAATTTTTACTCAATATCAAAAACTAATCATACTTATTTTTTAATATAAAATAAAATTATATACCACCGTGTATATTCACCGGACATGTTCTCATGTCTTCTAAGAACACAAACATATGCCCCAAGTCTCTGTTGTGGTTCCACCAAAGTTATCTTTCTGACGGTGGACAAATAAGAGGCAGCCAACTTTCAGATCTTTATTGGACCGTTCTATAAAATTCAAGTAAAATATCACAGATTTCCCATTGGCTTTATTGGCAGCAACAGGGAATTTTTTTTAGAGTTGTTTGAATTTTGTGCATGACGATTGATGAACAGTACATTTATTATAAAAGAAAATACACTTATAGTTTTATTAATCTACTTAATTTAATATATTTATGAAATAATAATTAAATTTATGTTTTACATATTTTTATTGTGATTTTTATTTCTTATATAGGTGAAATAATATTTTTGATGCATAACTAGAAAAATGGACGTGACATTTGGATTTTTGAGGCGGACACTTAAAAGAATATTCTAATCGTGTACAATTTCAGATATTCTAATTTTGCGCAATCTTCGTATTTTCGCCATAACTTTTTACTCTAATATCGGATTGAGGTGATTTCAGTTACAGATGAAAGAGTACTCAAATATCTACAACTTTGATGTTTACAAGATTTTTATAGTTCTAAAGTTTTCAAAGTGTGTTATATGTAATTTTAATTATTAAAAAAATACCAAAAAAAAAAAAAAAAAAAAAAAAGGGGAAAATTTGCCTCCTCCTTCCACAGAAAGGTGGAGAAATTGTCAAGCAATGACAAAATGAAAAATGAAAAAAAAAATGTGAGAGAGATTTCTTACAATTTGCAAGCAATAGATGTGCAGATCACCTCTATCAGCACGCAGTTTTTTAATATGATTTCCACAATTCTCTCTGAAAATTTGTGGAGTTTTCAGCTCTTGTGTGTTTTATTTTTTTTCTAAGTTTTATTGTAATTTTTTTCTTTTAGTAATAAAATTATGAGTGTTTTTATTCAAATTATGAGTAGCTAATTTCATACTGTTGGGATAAATGGTGAAGTTTATAATATGAAAATATAGATTAATATTATTTATACTATAATATATAAATTATAATCTAAAGACTAATATTTAATTTAAATCTGAATTAATTATTGACAAATTTTGTTGTCGTATATATGGCTGATTTTATTTATTTAGCATAATTGAGTATCTAACTGACTTGTTATAGACAAATGTTATCACCGCCTCTATGGCTGATTTTATATGTTTTGACATAATTAATTCTTTAAATAAATTAACATGGTAATAATGACAATTTATATATTATAAAAAGTAAGATTTCTCAATTTTAAATATTAAAAGTGGATCTCCTAACCCCCAATATTTTATTTTATATATTACAATCTAATTAAAATTTCTAATCAATTTAATCACTTCAAACAATTCATTTTTTTTTATTTTTACTCGAATTATTATTTTATCTTATTAAATCTATTCTTTATGGTTCAATATCGGATTTATCAGATTATTTTATTAGTTTAATATTTTTATACTTAAAAATAAAAATCATTTTATGAATGTGACAGCAATAAATTTCAGTCTGCAGGATCTAGCTTCGTCAACATATGGGAATGCAAATGCATTAATTCAGCCTCTCTTTCTTTTTCGCTTTTAAAAATGGTTTGTGGCAGCTTTTTAGCCTTTGGCAGTCGTGAGCAATAAAATAATTAAGGAGGGGCACTCTTCCTTCTCCCCTAAGGCCCTAACACACGTCTTCCTCCTCTTGTTTCATCTATATTTTTGAAAATATCTCCTCATTTTGTCAAAAATTTCATTCCTTAATAAACCAACTATACCCCAATTTTATATATATATATATATATATTGTGAGAATTAGAGAAGAAAATGTATGTTAACATTTACTTGAGTTTTGAATTACAATGAGAGGCCTTTTTATAGCCTTTAAAACACAACTACCACAATAAATGCATAACTACTAATATTAATACATCTATACAACTATCAACTAATAACTACTAATAACACAACACACAACATCATCACAACACACAACTAACAACTAACATCCCCCCTCAAACTCAAGGTGGTTTAGATGAAACCAAATTGAGTTTGGAAACAAGTGTAGTGTAACGTCCCGGAAGAAAGGATTTGGTGAAGACATCAGCTAGCTGATCAGTGGATTTGAGATACTTCAAGGAAATAGTGCCAGAAGCAACGTGTTGGCGAATGAAATGACAATCGATCTCAATGTGTTTGGTGCGCTCATGAAAAACATCATTATGTGCTATTGCAATAGCACTTTTGTTGTCGCAGTAAAGAGTGAGAGATGATGGTTGAGGGACTCCCATATCTTCTAGAAGCCAACGTAACCATAGAAGTTCAGCTGTAGTAGCAGCAACAGCTCTATATTCAGCCTCGGTACTCGAGCGGGCAACCAATGTCTGTTTCTTGCTGCGCCAAGAAATAAGTGAATCACCAAGAAAAATACAGTAACCTGTAGTTGATCGACGATCAGTAGGGTCTCCTGCCCAGTCAGAATCAGAATAGGCTCGAAGAACCAATGATGAAGTAGCAGAAAAATGGAGACATGTAAAGAGGGTTCCTTTAACATAACGAAGGATGCGAAGTACTGCAGCATAATGAGTGGAACGGGGAGCGGTCATGAACTGGCTGACAATGTGAACTGCATAAGAAATGTCTGGTCGAGTGACTGTAAGATAAATGAGGCTTCCAACCAATTGTCTGTAGAGAGTAGGATCATCAAGGGGAGTGCTATCTTCATCTATAGGTGTAAGACTAGTATTATACTCAATTGGAGTTGGAACTGTCTTGCTATCTGTAAGGCCAGCTCGAGAAAGAAGATCAGAGGCATACTTGACTTGCGAGAGATGATAACCATCATCAGAACAAACAAATAACCTCAAGGCCTAAAAAATAACTCAAATGACCAAGATCTTTCATTTCAAATTGTTGACTAAGAGCCTGCTTGAGATCTGCTATGCCTGAAATATCATCTCCAGTAATAATCATATCATCAACATAAAGAAGTAATATCACAATACCCTTTTTGGATTTTCGAAGAAATAAGGCCGAATCATGTGGACTGGAGGTGAATCCAATTTGTCTGACAGCGGTACTGAATTTGGCAAACCATGCACGAGGAGCTTGCTTCAAACCATATAAGGCACGTCGCAGGCGACATACTGTATTTGGTGGATGATCAAGACCTGGAGGAGGCGTCATATAAACTTCTTCAGTGAGATCACCATTGAGGAAGGCATTCTTGACATCCATCTGAAATAGACTCCATTGCCGAGCAGCAGCAATAGCAAGCAGACTGCGAACTGAGGTAAGGCGAGCAACATGAGCAAAAGTCTCCTCATAATCAATCCCATACTCTTGAGCGAATCCTTTAGCAACAAGTCGTGCTTTATAACGCTCAATAGATCCATCTGAATGTGTTTTGATTTTGTAAACCCATTTGCATCCCACTGGATTTTTGCCAGGAGGAAGATCAACCAAGTCTCAAGTACCTGTCTTTGTCAATGCCTGTAATTCATCTTGCATAGCTTGCTGCCAATGAGGATTAGAAGAAGCCTCCCTATAGGACTGAGGTTCATGCAAAGAAACAAGAGCAAAGAAACAATGATAATCTCGAAGGTAAGGGGGATGATTTCTTACTCGGGTAGGATATGGTGGATATGAGTCACCAATGGTCTCTGGTGCAGTATCTGCAGGAGGGACATCATCAAGAACAAGCGGTGATGGAGGTTGGACATCTGTATGTTCACCATGAGTACTTGCATCAGATGGAAACAACTCAATAGATGGATTGGTGAAAAGTGGAGGAGGATCTGAAGGTGACACTGTGAACTTAGAAATAGAAGAGAACATAACGTGTTCCCAGAAAATAACATGACGAGAGATGTGAAGTTTCTTTGACACGGGATCCCAACAACGATACCCTTTGTGTTGAATACCATATCCTAAGAAACAACAAAGTCTGGCACGGGGTTCTAACTTGTGATGCTCTGTGGGATGAAGAAGAACAAAACAAACACTCCCAAAAACCTTGAGAAGATCATAAGGAGGGGAAACACCATAAAGGCACTCATAAGGAGACAAATTGTGTTGGTGACTGAAGAAGGAATACGATTAATAACATAAACAGCCGTAAGGGCAGCTTCACCCCAAAAGCGTTCAGGACAAGATGATGAAATGAGCATGGATCGAGTGGAATCTAAAATATGACGATGTTTTCTTTCGGCTCGTCCATTTTGTTGAGAGGTATATGGGCATGATCGTTGTGAAATGGTTCCTTGGGCTTTTAAAAATTGTTGAATTTTGGAGTCAAGATATTCCTTGGCATTGTCGGTCCTCAAAATTTTGATAGTTTTGGAAAATTGTGTTTTGATCATGTTTGCAAAGTCAATATAAATTTGAGGTAGTTCAGAACGTTGTTTCATAAGAAAGATCCATGTAAATCGAGAATAATCATCAATAAACAAGACAAAATATTTAGATCCTCCCATAGTGGCTGTAGGTGAAGGTCCCCATACATCAGAGTGGACCAAATCAAATGGAGCAACAGAATTATGTTTATTATGTTGAAAGGACAAAGCTGGTTGTTTTCCAAGTTGACAAGAGACACAATGGAAACTGGTCTTTAACAGAACCTAGTGAACCATTAGAAACTAAAGGACGAAGTTTATTTATCGAGGCATGACCAAGACGCATATGCCACAAGTGAAGAGAAGATGGAGTAGATATAGCACATAATTGGGAAAAACGATTTGAAGGAAGATGCAGAGAGGTGAGTTCAAACAGACGTCAATTCTAATGCTCTACGGCCTGTCCCAAGAATCTGTCCCGTTTGCGGATCCTGCACACGACAACCATTAGTGGAGAATATCAATTCTAATCCAAGTTCACATAGTTTACCAACATAAATAAGGTTGAATGTAAGTTTGTGAATAAGAAATGTGTTTGGTAATGTGAGTGTAGATGTTGATATGTGGCCAGACGACTTACAAGCATTTGTGAGCCATCTGCAGTGAAGATTGGAGAAATATTTGTGGTATGAGAGGTGGAAGAAAATAACAAGGATTGAGAAGTCATATGATTGCAACAACCAGAGTCAAAATACCAAGGAGAATTACCTGAATTGACAGATAAGGCAGTAGAAGTACTGGGATGAGTGGAGAGTATTTGTCTAAGGAGTGCTTCCAAGTTACCAGTGGATGTTGGAGAGACAGTAACCTCAGAGGTAGTAGCAGCAATTGGAATTGCTATCTTGAAGGGTTGATTAGATCTTGGGGACGAGTGGGGCATTGCTAAATGGAATGGCCAGACAGCTTGCAGTAGTGACAACTCACCTTAGTGGGACAGTGAGCGGCAATATGGCCTCTTTTCTTGCATTTGTGACATTCAGTAAGACTACATTCAATCAGAGTATGACCAGATTTATTGCAGGTACGACAAAATTTGCCTTCACCTTTTGAGAAATGTTTATCCGCGCGGCGGCAGCACAACATCATCGTGAGATGGCTTAAGTAAGCCGAGACGAGTTTCATCAGACAATAATCGAGAGACATCAGCTTCTAATGTAGGTAGAGGAGATTGATGTAACAATGAAGCTCGACAAGATTCAAAATCATCAGTAAGGGCCATAAGGAATTGAATTAGTCGCATACGGTCACGGTGTGCCGTATAATTAGTTGCATCAACGGTGCAACTCATTGATGGTTCTGACAAAGCAAGTTGGTCCCAAATATTCTCCATTTGTGCAAGAAAATCAGTAATAGACTGACCTTTCTCTTGTTTCAAATTATGCAACTTTTCCCATAATTGATACTGACTAGAGAGATCAGAAGAGGTGTACCTTAATGCAAGCAGATCCCAAACTTCTTTGGCAGTTTCGTAGCGCCCAAATTGATGATGAATAGCTGGAACCGAAGTATTCCGGAACCATGTCAGAATTTGGTGATTCTTACTATCCCAATCCTCGAGACGATCAGCGAGTTGTCCTTCAGTTTCATCAGTAAGCCGAGTGGGGGGCTTGACATCTCCAGTAACATAACGCCATAGTTTCCGACCCTTGAGAAAACTACGCATTCCCTGAACCCAGAGACGATAGTTTGAACCTATGAGAATGGTAGGAATAGGTTGCATATCATCTGACTTTTCCATTCCCGAAAACCGAATTTCTACACCTCTGGAAAGAACCTAAGCTCTGATACCATGTGAGAATTAGAGAAGAAAATGTGTTAACATTTACTTGAGTTTTGAATTACAATGAGAGGCCTTTTTATAGCCTTTAAACACAACTACCACAATAAATGCATAACTACTATATTAAATACATCTATACAACTATCAACTAATAACTACTAATAAAACACAACACAACTAACATCATCACAACACACAACTAACAACTAACATCCGCCTGTCCCAGAATCTTAAAAAAAACGTACTCCCTGAATTTAAACACAAGACCTAAAGATCATATCTTGAGCCCTACACCATCCTGCCACATCCGTCGGAGACCAACTGTCAATCTTGCTAAGATGCATTGGCAGTTGTTAACCTTGCTCAGATGCGCGGCTAAGAAACACATAACAACAGAGCATTGTTCTCTATGAAGCAAGCAAGCATTGAACTCACTTAGTGAGCTTCCTTAACACTTTACAAGTTTTTTAAAATATGATTTTATCAGCTGGTAATTTAGATCTTTAGATCAGAAGACGCACGTTGATATCCGTGGGTAAACTAACAATTTGAGATTAATTAATTAATTGATTCTATTGGTGTTTACATAATATTGGTGTTATTACAGTACCTTGTTCATCCAATTTTTGATAATTGTTCTAGCGTTTATGATTATATTATCATAATTTAAGGATGGAGATCCAATCGTGTCGTGCCAACTGCCAACTTGATTAAAAAATGTGATTTTTTCTTACATTGTATTAAATTTGTGTCGTGTTCATGCCAACATGACTCATATTACATGTATAAATTATTAAGTAATTTTAACATTTTTTTTGTGAGTTTAGTAATCTTAACATATAGATCATTTATTTAAAAAATAATATAATTAGATCACAACCTATTCATTAATCTTGAATTTAGATTAGTTTTAGCAAAATAATATTTGTACAAAAGGGTGAAAGCGGTGACATAATAACATATAAAATTATGTGAATTTTTTAATTTTTTTTTCATAATAATCAAAACTATCTAGTAATTTTTTTCTCATCTCATCCCAATGTAATTCCGTCTTGTTTGATGAGATTTGAGACATATTTTAATGTCTCGTTTTATAAACAGGACGAGACAACAAATTTGTCCCAAAAACTTAAGTATGAGGAAACAAGACATCGAGATGTGATGAGATTTAACGGGATGAGACGAAATTTAATGGCATGAAACATGATTTAATTAGATGAGGGAGGGAATCGAGATATTTTTTTATCTCGAAAAAATATAACAAGACAGGACTCTCATGAATTTTTACCTCGATTTCATAAACGGGATAGGATAACATTAGAGAAGTACGAGCACCCACAAATGGTGAAATAAGATAAAATGTGAGGGCTCAATAGTAATTTCTCCTGATGGGCTGTGAATAAAACATTGGACTGGGCCCAGCCCAGTAAAATCAATAAATTAAACAAATAAAGAAGATTCGAAAGATAGAACAAAAGACTTGTTCTTGATCTTAAACCTCACTGCTTAAGCAACGACTGACGCTCGTAAGATCTGAAATTACCCTCAAAGATCTAAACAATGGAGGAGCTGAGATCGGCTGCGGGAGCCCACATGGATCAAATGTTGGATCTGGTTCAGAAACTCTCAGCGGAGCTCCGCACCGGACTCCGACCCGCTTACGATAATTTCTTGGGTTTCTTTCACGCCATCGACTGGAAGGCACATCCATTTCTATAATTGAATTTATAAATGGGTTTTATTTCAAATATTTTTCTGATTCGAGTTCTAATTTTTTTTTTCTTGTTTTGCATTTACAGGAGCCTTGGTTAATGGGTTTAATGGCGTTTCACTTTGTGTTGGTTGTAGTAGCCATTTTCTCGAGGAGAAATCTCAACTTCCAAATGTGTTTTTTCCTTCTTGCATGTAAGTTTATTTATTTTTTTATTGCTGATGTAATTCTTAATGATCTTCACATTCAGAATTCTGATTTACAAATTTTAGAGGGAAAAAAAGGGTTAAGATTGCTTGTTTTCTTATGTGAATTATTGTAGTACGCCCGAAATTTAGGACATGGAAGACTATGCTTTTAAGTTAGATTTTTTGGAATATTTTTTCCAACTAAAGCATATATTTTAGGCTTTTTGGGTAATTGGAATCTATGTTGTCGGTAGCGGGGCAAGGCATAGTATCTCATATATAAATAGTCATAATCTAAAACACCCAAGTGGCTGATTGAAAAACCCGCCCAAGCGCCCGCGCAAGCATCATTGGCGGTGCCTCTAACAACTTAGATTGGAATCTAATATTTCGATTGCATGTAAACTTTAAAGTCTTGAATTTGAAATGGATTTATGTTACATTATCTGTATATTTGATTTAGTAATTGGAATCGTGTCATTGCTACAGTACTAAATTGATATAGCTAGCAGTAAAATGTTGGAGCTCCTTGTATTTGTAACTTGTATTATAAGATTTAGAGTATTTGTTTTCCAAATCAGTTGGAAGTTTTGATCATCAGTCGCCACATTCTCTGAGTATAATTTGTGACTGTAATGTGAGTACATATCTGCAAAAAAATACATGTTTTGTTTCACTCGTGTGCCCACGTCCACTCGTGGATCACTAACAACCATTCAAATATGAGCATTCATGTTGAAATTTGTGGCTTATTTGCATACTAGTTGATGATCTAATCTTATTTAGCCACTGTTTGCTTGTAGTGGCTGGTGTGTATTTTGCTGAGAATCTCAATCAGGTACTTGGCAGTAACTGGAGGCACTTTGCAACCCAAAACTATTTTGATCCACAAGGGATCTTCCTGTCAGCTCTTTGGTGTGGGCCTCTTCTATTCATTGCAATCATTATATTGGTTAGTTTTTGCAGAATCTTCATCCAACTCATGTTTGTTTTCCTCTTTTTCACACTTCATACCTTTGAGTGGTTTGATTTTCGCTGAATACTTGTTTTATTTTTGCTTTCAGGTGAACACTCTCTTTTCTTTATGTTCCATGATCATTAGGTGGAAGAAAGCTGAGCTAAGACACCGTGCTAGGATTTCACGTAACAAAGAGGATTAATAATCCTTTTGCTTTCCAGCATCGTCGAGCCAGGCACCACTTTCCATGTTCGTGAGCCATTTTCATTATGGGATATATATCATGCGGTAGCTTTTTTTTGTCCTTCCATATTTTTGAAAAGATCAATTAGATGGCGGATATAGGTTTATAGTTTTTCTTATCCAGTTATTAACAGTGTAATTGTGGTTTATTTTGGGCGACGTGCCATGGTTGAGTAAATTTTCTGCAATTGATCATTCTTTTTATCGTAGGGGGTTGAAGAAAAGGTGTCAAATAAACCTGATCCCATTGAAGAGTCGCCTGACTTGTAGGAGAAATCATGATGATCCTACGGTGTTTGTTAATACCTTGTATTTGAATTTCAATTTAATTGCAATTAGTCTTCAGGATTTTGAATTTCAATGTAGATAACATTTGTTATCTTTGATATGTATAAATAGGTGGCAGTATGCCGTTGAATAGAACACACTACTACAGAACTATTCTTTGAATATTTTACATGGTATCAGTTTAAGCCACAAAGACTACCGTCTACAATCAGGTCTTCTCCATTTGCTTCCCTATCTGCAATTGCCTTCATCACCTAGGCATGGGGATCAGGTCAGATCCGATCCAATCCAATTCAATAATTGATCGGATCGTGTTTATTTGGTTTGTCGAATTCAGATTGGATCGGATAAATTTGATAACTATCGGATCGAATTGAATTTTATCCTATTTGATAACGAATTTGAATTCGATAGAGAATTCGATTTGATAACGGATTAATCCGATTTGATAATGAATCCGGTAGTAGACCCGAATCGATAATGGATCTAATTCGATAAAATTGATCTGAAAATGTGTAAATTCATATCAATTTTATTGAATCGGATCGGATAACTTAAAATTCAAATCAATTTTATCGAATCGGCTTTTATCGAATCAGATCCGTTATCAAAACAAATCAACTATCAGATTCATTATCAATTTGGATGTTCAATCGGATTTGGATCTGTTATCCAATTGAATTTATCCAGTTCGTTAAGATTTCAAATCAGATCGAATAAATCTTATTCGATTCGATAGTTATGGGATCAAATCCGATCCGATTCGATAAGGACTCAAAACCCGATCGAACTAAACAAGTCCACTCTTATCGAATCGGATTCAGATTCAAATTCGGCCCGATCCGAATCTGATAGTGCCCACCCCTACCATCACCTAACACTCAATTTATCACTCCCTTTGTCATCAATGTTACTAAATTAACCAGAGGGAATTACCACATCTGGAAAGCTCAGATGATTCCATTCTTTCTCGGTCAAGGTCTCTTTGGCTATCTCGATGGCACTACCAAGGTCCCTTCTGAAGCAACTGACGAACCTCACCCTGACACTGGTGTTATCAACTCCATTCCTAATCCCTTTTTTGCTCGTTGGCAATGTCAAGGTGCCATTATCTTGGCCATTATTCTTTCAACCATCACTGAGCCCGTTGACGCAGGTTGAAACCATGGTACCACCTCCACCGTATAGTTTGCACTCGAGACAAGCTTCTCCTCAATATCGTGCTCGTGCGATTCAACTTCGCACTGATTTATCAATGCTCGAAAAGGAGCGCTCTCAGGCAATGACTACTTCATGCATATTATCTGATGAGCTTGCCATTGCAGGCCAAGCACTCACGTGTGATGAAATAATCTCTTATTTTCTTGCAGGTTTAGGCCATGATTATGATCCTTTTTGTTATTTTTAGCAAGCCATGAACCAATAACTCTTGAGACAGACTACTCGCTCTTACCATGGAATCTCGACTCAATCACAACAATCAGGTTCAACCTGTTAGGGTTGGTGCTCGGAGTGCCAATGCGGATCGTATTTATGTCCGATTCATGAATACGAGCAATTCCATTTTCCATAATATTACTTATTTAATGGTAACACCTCTTTTCTTTTATACACATATTCGATCTAATTACGATTAGATATCTAATTATGATTAGATTGAAACTAAATCTGATTTAGTGATACATGTATATTAGACAAAGACCTTAGGATCTACAACAACGTGTGCGCAATTACAACGTAGTTTGTAATTGACATTGAGAAGCGTCACTATAGTTGTATATCCTTAAATAAAGTTCCTGGTCAAGATTTACTACACGGGTCGGTTAGTAAAATCCGCTGAGACCAGTACATGTCGTTATCGTGACTTGGTCCGATGGTTAATCCCAATGAACCATGAGTCTTGGGAGACTCGTATAGACATATAGGTGTTTATTTGATAAACACTGAATGACTCACTGAAGATTTCCTAATAGATGGTAGGGGTGTTCATAGGGTCGGGTCAACCCGCGACCCGACCCTACTCGCAACAACCCGACCCGACCCGGTCGGGTTTATAAAATTAAAATTGTAATTTCGGGTCTGACCCGACCCGACCCGAAAGGTAGGGTCGGATCACGGGTTTAGGCTAGAAAACTCGGGTCTGACCCGACCCGACCCGATGTGAATGATATTATAATAATAGTATATATATTTTTAATGATACACTTTGACAACAAAAAATTGTAGCTAAATAGGCAGTGTGCGCCCTCTGTCTGCCCTTGGTTGCAGGTTCGAATCCCTCTGCCAGCATATTTGGCAACTTTTTTATTTAAAAAAAATAGGAAAAAATTGACAGTGGTTTGACAGTGGTGAGATTTGAACCTGCAACATAGTTCCAACTAATGGATTAGCTTGCCATTTCGGCTACACCTTTATGCGTAATATATTTGTATCAATAAAATTATATATATTATTTTTACTTAATATTGTGTTGACCCGACCCGACCTGACCCGCACTTTTTTGACCCGACCCGTTGTGACCCGACCCGCGCGGGTTACCTTCTGAAATTTCGGTTTCGGGTCAGAAGACCCGAATGACCCGACCCGATCGGGTAAAAAAAAATGTGAAAAACCCGACCCGACCCGACCCGTGAACACCCCTAATAGATGGTACACCAACGTCAATAGGAATCTTCTTGAGTTGAGCGAGCATAGTGGTCCTTCGACTTTAGATACCACTGTGGATATATGAGTTATCCTCCACACTTTGATGGCAGTCACGTCACCGATCTATTTAGATCAAACCTCCGCCTGTTCGTTGGGTGTGGACTGATGCTCATGATATCCTGTACGTATCAAGATAGGATCTGTCAGTCCTTTGTACAGGGCATAGGTATTCTCACGTGTTTACGATCTAGTAAATCAATGGCCGTGGTATAACTTCGGAAGCCTGTTCCGAGTGTTATTTAGAGATCGTAAATTGAAAGTCAACTATATTAAACCTAAAGGATTTGACGTTTTTATCTATATCACATGTATAATATGGATAGCCTGTGACAGGGAGATTATACGTATGCAATGACCTCGAATTGCATAGTTTAGCGAGATTATCTGTGGTCGTCATAATTCACGAGTGGGTGAATTATGGACACAAAATTGGATTTCGTGACGGATAAACCTAAACTTAGAGAGTCCCACAATATGAAGTATACTCGTTGAGCACTTGGGCAACGCGTTATGAATAATACAGATTATTAATAATACTTCATCGGATTAAATGAGTTAATTCGAATCGTTTAATTGGTTAAATGAAAACACGTGCTTTGGAGAATGTTGGTCAATCGTAATTATTGTGTATTTATATTTGATACATAATTTGATTAGATACACATTATTATTTGTCAAATGAGATTTTGACACATGCCATTAATATATGTATTTGTTATTTAAATTATTTAAATATTTAAATGTTAAATATTTGAATAGTTAAATAATATCCATATTACATAAATGTTATGCAATATGTTTAATTATTATTTGTACATGTGGCATGTTTTAAATTAAGCTTAATGTGTGCAAATTTGATTTGCTAACATAAATCTTACTTTTAATTTAATGAAATTAATTTGTAAAATGACCATATTGCCCTTCAAAGTCGGCAACCACCATTTTTAAAGTAAAAAATTTTCTTTTTCCCTTCCAATCTCTTCCATGGCCGAACACCACCCTAGACAAAAGCTCCCAAATTCGTTTTGATGAAGCAAGAAGGAAGGTGAAAAAAAATAAGAAAAAAGCTTAGGAAAATTGGAGATTAAAAGGTAATCTTTAATCTTCTTAAGTTTGAAAAATTAGTTTCTTGTTCTTTTGTTGTTAGAATAGTTCTAGGGTTTTCTTTACTTGTTAAAATTGGGGCTTTTGGTGTTGGAAGATGGATTTGGAAGTGTTAAGCATGTGTGAAGTAAAATTGAATAATATTATTGTAATATTTATTCAATTTGATCATTTGATGATATGTTGTCATTTTAGAGTGTTATGACCACTCTTATAATACCTATAATTGTTCTTGGGTGGTTCATTTGTGGTGACTTTGATTGGTGTTAAGATTAATTTGATTAATGTTGAAAAATTGGATTTTAAGCATGAAAAATTGATATATTTAGTTTCTGGATCAGATCTGGAAATACTGTTCATTTGGTGATGAAAAATATATCACATGAATGTATTGGATGTGTTTTGGGTGTTGGAAGAATTTCCGAAAATTGTTTCGGAGTTGAAATAAGCGAAAACGGTGAAAAACGGCGTTACTGGGTGACTTTTGAGCCAACCGGGTGATGGCTGCCCAAACAGTGAATTGGTCACTGTTCGGGCAGCCCATGAACTGCCCTAATACTGTTGGGGCTGACCTGGACAGCCTTCATATGTATTGGGTAGTCGGTTCGGTCAAAAACGCGTTTTATGTCATTTTGTGGAAAAACCGTTTTCGTAAAAGTTTTGTGACGTTTCTTAATTATTTATGTCGTTATTTGATAATGAATAAATATGTTTACGTGAAATATGAATGAATTATTCATATTTGACATTGAATAATTTATTCGGTAATTTAAAAAGTTTTAAAATTACGATTTCGCCCGAACAGCGCTTCCACCGCGCCCTTCGCCCAAAACTCCAACAAAAATGGTATCAGAGCATGTCTGATGCTTCATACATTGCATTAGTCATGCTTGATATATGATATGTAATCCAATTTTAATATTTGCACATGCATATAATCTATAAGTTTCTTGACATTTCGGTTCTACGCTAACGGAAACGTAACGAAAATTTAATGGTTAAATTGAGTTATGTTTTCTAAGGTGGAATTGAGTTGTTTAGAAAATGATTTAGATTAAAATTCTGCATTTGATGTGGAGCAATGCTTCCTTGAGAATATCCCCGCTTAAAATAAGGCTGTAAAGTAACGTGTATTGGATGCATGTTTCTTGGTCCGTCTTGTCAATACGATTTATAGGTAACTTTCTATGGCTGCATCCGAGATCGTGCCAAAGCAGTGAGGGTGTAGTTGATAGAATTTTTATCCATGCCGGTTGTATATTGATACTAGACAAATTCAAGTGAAAGTGGAAATCCTGAACATGCCAAATCTGTCAGGACTACATCGATAGCTTGAGTTTGTCATTGGCAAGTGAAGCCTTGATACGCCTTCCTGTGAACGTGCCAAAGCTGTCATAACGAGAAACGGTCAGGACCAAAATCAGGAGTCACTGGTGAGTGATTGACAATGAGTTGTCTACCTAATGAATATACGTAGGCGAGATCGTGCCAAAGCTGTGAGTCGAAATATATTCATGGGATCCTACTCTCACTATGGAATTTGATTTAATTATTGAATTCCCGTTCTCCGTTGGGGATTACGGTATTACGTAAGGTAATGGGAGACACTGCTGGGTGAAAAATCCATAACTAAAGCAGTGTGTAATTTTATGGAATTTGCTGCTTTTGTTTTCCTTTATTCTATATTGTTTATAGAATTAAACTTCTAATCCACTGCATGCATATTACTCGAATATGTTTTCTGACTTTACTTATGGTTGCGTATTTCTAGAATATGTTCTAGGATGACAGTAGACTTAGATATTGTTAGATTAGTTCAAACCATCGGGAACTATTGTTCCGATTTTCTTGAAAAATCAAGATGGTTAGTGACTTAGTTACTAAGTCACGATTAGTAATCTAAATAGATATCTGTTTTGGATATAATTATCTAGTAATAATAGTTTCTTATACAGTAAGAATTGACTTGAATTAGTTCATGTCTCGAGATTCTTGACTGGCATTAGGAAACCCCATTAGTATTTGTGTATCTTATAATGACGTTTCTTGGCTTTAGTGACTTTTAGAAGTCACGTTTCTGACACAGTTTGCTAATCAATCAATTGCAATTGTTGTGAATAATTGAATGCAAATTATAAAGCTTAAGAAAGGAAATGCGTATAGTTGTGTATAGAGAATATCGATTGTCACAATACGACAACTGTAGGTATTAGATACCAGATCTCCCATCTAGTTATTTAAAATAATGTTTAATGATTGTTTTTGATATTTGATATCAGAACTTGCGACTATTCGATAGTTACTTGTTATTTATAAATAATTGTTACATATTTTAATATGACTAGTAGTGTCATTGATAAAAAGATAAACATTAAGAAAATATTCGGTTAACTAAATAACTTAGAACAATGCTTTATGAGATTTTATCGCATAAGCATAAGATGTTTATTCCGTATGATAAAAGATGGTCTGATACGAGATCACACCATATATTCTTATCCATTTAATGAATATTGTATTCAGGAATGTGATTAAATCTCATTTAACCAATGATCGTCATTGGACCACATATTTATTAAATTAATACTTTTGAAGTATGTAGTTTAATGAATTATAAATTACCTTGCATAGTTTTCTTTACTTCGTAACTTAGTTAGTGAATTGTCATGACTTGGTTACATGTTTCTGCAAGAATATATATTGAACGTCTTGAATGGTTCGAGAACTTTCAATATGTTTCTGATGAAATATAGATAGAATATTTTGAATGGTTCAAAGATATTCTATTTGAAGTGTTGAAAACTATATCTTTGAAATTCATCGTGAATCTTTGAATTGTTCAAAGATGTTTGATATGATCAAACATATGAATTTAAGGCAATTAGTTCTAAAGTTATTTAATGAATGTGATTCTTACTCAATATTAAATTTCCACGATTCCATCTTGATGGAATTGGTCAGTGGGAGTAATTAAATCTTATATGATTTGATTCGTTGATATTGAGTGTTACCAAATTATTTTTCAATATTTTTAGGGTTATGCTCCAGTAACACTAATTCATCTCTTTAATTAAGGTTCCATTTGTTCCTACAGTTACATATATGATATGTATAGTAGAAAATTCAAATCTTGAAAATTTTGAGATTTGAAACTTTCTTTTGTATAATTGTTATATAATTGAAAGTACTTGCGCCTCGGAGGTACAAGTAAGGTTTATCATTTATTCTATTTAATATAATATTGTATTCTATTTGATAGAATATTTTTCTACGATCCCGAGCAATAAAATTATTTTATTACTTGGTATGTTAACATCGGATATTGACAATTGTAGAAAAGACTTGACTTATTGAAGTCAAATGTGAGAATGATAAACTATAAGTGAAACTACATAATTAATAAGATGAATAAACCCTTAGACATCTTCCGTATAAGTTCACTAGGATGTCAGAATCATTTACTAAGTATTTGATACTTAATGATTCTGTTGTTTTCTTATCGAAGAAAATTATCCTATAACTTATAATGGGAGCGATATTTGATATCGATTTCGGTAGTTAGCATTGAACCATAAATCTAAAATTGTTCATAACTTACTACGATCAAGTTTTGAACTTGATTAGGCTTACGTTATGAATAGTTCATAAAATGTGCAAATTGTTTGCACAGCAAAAGCAAAGTGAGCTTGATAAAAGTTTGACCTTTATAGTATGACATTGAGAAAAGTTATACTCAGTGATCTATTATAGATTCTGAGAAAACTTGTCTCAAGTCGCACTAATTGAACAATTAAAGATTTGTTGGTTAATGTTGATATTAAACTATGTATTTTGGCTAAAGAATGCAAAGTGGCGTTCCTGAATGTTTTCTTCGAATGAGAAATCTGTTATGGTTTCTTTGTTTGAAGAGTTCATTCTAGAATGGCCCTAGAGTTTGTATTCTGCTAAGATCACAGTTTGATATACTAGCTTATAGAGCCTATTGTAGACTCAGATAAGCTTTCCGAAAATCTTTGTTCTCTAATTTTGATACAGTCAGATTGTCTGATTTTATCAAAACATAGAGAATACATATATGATAGTAGGGTCAATGGGAGCGTACAAATTTCTTTCTAGTGTTGTATATCCTAACGACATTATTATTATTAATGTAATAATGAAATGTTTGTAAGATAAAAGGTTTACCTAAGTCTTCTTTTCTCCGTGAAAGCAGTGATAGTAGTCTCTGTTATATTTGATATAAAGTTTCATATTTGATATAAAACTAAGAGACTTGTGAGATACTCTCATCAATCGTGCATTAGATATGATCTAATAAATGACACAACATGACTATCTGTATGACAGTTAGTATAACTGTTTGACAGTTAGTGTGTCTTTTGTATATAGTATTAATCTTTCGTAAATGATGATTTCTTTATCGAAAGAGAAATTGATTAGAATGTCTAGTCAATCTGATGCCTCATTTGATGATTGTATAATGAATACTATATAATGTGCGATTCAATATATCAATTTAATTGTAATTTTTATGAGTTATTTTGATATGATGTAGACCATAAGATGGATCTTGAAACATGCTCTTTGTGATCTTTGAGATATTAAGAACGAGTTTCTTATTCATGGAGAATTTAGTCTGCAACCATAATGTCAGATTAGTTTTGATCCTAATTATGACATTAGATGGTCTATGTCATATAAAGTCAGAAAAGATGCAATGGGAATGTCACCGTTGATTCTACTAAACTAAAGGAATCAGTTGCAACTTATGAAGTATTGACTTATGAAGTTGCATAGTGACCCTGTAGATTAGAAGTTCTCATATTAGTATAGTGTTTGCGGTTGTCTTATAGTATTTGGATTTGATTTCTAAATATATAGACAACTCATAGCTATAGCACAATACTGATATATCGTCTGAGTCATATTGATGTGGAATTTGGATTCTACAAAATATGAATGATGTTGGCAAATGAAAACGATTGAGTTTGTTGGACGGGCTCAATTTGTTAAAGCGGGATTACTTGTTGTTGCCTACCACTTGAGTGCTAGGTGAGCTCTTGAGGGCCATGAGTCTGTGATATACATTGAGATGTGTATATGATACCATGGATTGGCACTAAAGCAAGTGGAATAAATTTTTAGGGTTGGGCTCAGAGTGCCAATCCGGATCATATTTATATCCGATTCATGAATACGAGTAATTCCATTTTCCATAATATTACTTATTTAATGGTAGCACCTCTTGTATTTTATAAACATATTCGATCTAATTACGATTAGATATCTAATTATGATTAGATTGAAACTAAATCTGATTTAGTGATACATGTATATTAGACAAAGACCCTATGATTTACAACGTAGTGCGCAGTTACAACGTAGTTTGTAATTGACATTGGGAAGCGTCACTATAAGTTGTATATCCTTAAATAAAGTTCATTGTCAAGATTTACTAACACGGGTCGGTTAGTAAAATCCGTTGAGACCAGTATATGTCGTATATCGTGACTTGGTCTGATGGTTTTTCTCAATAAACTATGAGTCTTAGGAGACTCGTATAGACATATAAGTGTTTATTTGATAAACACTGAACGACTCACTGAAGATTTCCTAATAGATGGTACACCAACGTCAATAGGAATCTTCTCGAGTTGAGCGAGCATAGTGGTCCTTCAACTTGAGATACCACTGTGGATATATGAGTTATCCTCCACACTTTGATGGCAGTCACGTCACCAATCTATTTAGATCAGACCTCCGCATGTTCGTTGGGTGTAGACTGATGCTCATGATATTATGTGCGTATCAAGATATGATATGTCAGTCATGTGTACATGGCATATGTATCCTCACGTGTTTACGATCTAGTAAATCCATGACCGTGGTATAACTTCGGAAGCCTGTTCCGAGTGTTATTTAGAGATCGTAAATTGAAAGTCGACAATATTATACCGAAAGGATTTGACGTTTTTATCTATATGCCAGGTATAATATGAATAGCCTGTGACGGAGGGTTCATATGTATGCAATGACCTCGACTTGCATAGTTTAGCGAGATTATTCGTGGTCGTCATAATTAATGAGTGGGTGAATTATAGACACGAAATTGGATTTCGTGACAGATAAACCTAAACTTAGAGAGTCCCACAATATGAAGTGTACTCGTTGAGCACTTTGGCAACGCGTTATGAATAATAAAGATTATTAATAATACTTCATCGGATTAAATGAGTTAATTCGAATCGTTTAATTGGTTAAACGAAAATACATGCTTTAGGGAATTTTGGTCAATCGTAATTATTATGTATTTGTATTTGATACATAATTTGATTAGATACACATTAATTATTTGTCAAATGAGATTTTGACACATGCCATTAATATATGTATTTGTTATTTAATGTAAATAAAAATACATATATTATATTAATTATATTAATTAATTATTTAGATATATAAATATTAAATATTTGAATAGTTAAATAATATCCATATTACATAAATGTTATGCAATATGTTTAATAATTATTTGTACATGTGGATTGTTTTAAATTAAGCTTAATGTGTGCAAATTTGATTTGCTAACATAAAGCTTACTTTTAATTTAATGAAATTAATTTATAAAATGACCATATTGCCCTTCAAAGTTGGCAACCATAATTTTTTAAAGTAAAATTTTTTTTCCCTTTCAATCTCTTCCATGGCCGAACACCACCCTAGACAAAAGCTCCCAAATTTGTTTTGATGAAGCAAGAAGGAAAATGAAGAAAAACAAGAAAAAAGCTTAGGAAAATTGGAGATTAAAAGGTAATCTTTAATCTTCTTGAGTTTGGAAATTTAGTTTCTTGTTTTTGTTTTGCTAGAATAGTTCTATGGTTTTCTTTACTTGTTAAAATTGAGGCTTTTGGTGTTGGAAGATGGATTTGGAAGTATTGAGCATGTGTGAAGTATAATTGAATAATATTATTGTAATATTTATTCAATTTGATCATTTGATGATATGTTGTCATTCTTGAGTGTTATGACCACTCTTGTAATGTCTAGAATTTTTCTTGGGTGGTTTATTTGTGGTGACTTTGATTGGCGTTAAGATTAATTTGATTAATGTTGAAAAATTGGATTTTAAGCATGAAAATTGATATATTTAGCTTCTGGATCAGATCTGGAAATACTGTTCATTTGGTGATGAAAAATATGTCATATGAATGTATTGGATGTGTTTTGGGTATTGGAACAATTATCGGAAATTATTTCGGAGTTGAAATAAGCGGAAACGGTGAAAAACGGCATTACCGGGTGACTTTTGAGCCAACCGGGTGACGGCTGCCCAAACAGTGAATTGATCATTGTTCGGGCAGCCCATGAACTGCCCTAGTACTATTGGGGCTGACCTGGGTAGCCCTCATATGTATTGGGTAGTCGGTTCGGTCAAAAACATGTTTTATGCCATTTTGCGGAAAAACCATTTTCGTAAATGTTTCGCGACGTTTCTTAGTTATTTATGTCGTTATTTGATAATGAATAAATATGTTTAGGTGAAATATGAATGAATTATTAATATTTGATATTGAATAATTTATTATGAATAATTCATTCGGTAATATGAAACTTTATATCAAATATAACATAGACTACTTCCACTGTATTCACATAGAAAAGAAGACTTAGGTAAACCTTTTACCTTATAAACATCCCATTATTACATTAATAATGATAATGTCGTTAGGATATATAACACTAGAAAGAAATTTGTACGCTCCCACTGACCCTACTATCAAATATGTATTCTTTATGCTTTGATAAAATCAGACAATCTGACTGTAATCAAAATTAGAGAACACAAATTTTCGGAAAGCTCACATGAGTCTACAATAGGATCTATAAGCTAGTATATGAAACTGTGATCTTAGCAGAATACAAACTCTAGGGCCATTCTAGAATGAACTCTTCAAACAAAGAAACCATAATTGATCTCTCATTCGAAGAAACCATTCAGGAACGCCACTTTGCATTCTTTAGCCAACATACATAGTTTAATATCAACATTAACCAACAGATCGTTAATTGTTCAATTAGTGCGACTTGAGACAAGTTTTCTCAGAATCTACAATAGATCACTGAGTATAAATTTTCTCACTGTCATACTATAAAGTTCAAACCTTTATCAAGCTCACTTTGCTTTTGCTGCGCAAACAATTTGCACATTTTATGAACTATTCATAACGAAAGCCTAATCAAGTTCAAAACTTGATCGTAGTAAGCTATGAACAATTTTAGATTTATGGTTCAATACTAACTACCGAAATCGATATCAAATATCACTCCCATTATAAGTTATAGGATAATTTTCTTCGATAAGAAAACAACAGAATCATTAAGAATCAAATATTTTGTAAATGATTCTGACATCTTATTGAACTTATACGATATATATCTTAGGGTCATTTCATCTTATTTATTATGTAGTTCCATTTATAGCTTATCATTCTCACATTTAACTTCAATAAGTCAAGTCTTTTCTATAACTGTCAACATCCAATGTTACACATCAAGTAATAAAACTATTTTATTGCTCGGGATCATAAAAAAGACATTCTATCAAATAGAATACAATATTCTATCAAATATAATACAATATTCTATTAAATAGAATACAATATTCTATTAAATATAATAAATGATAAATTTTTTCTTGTACCTCCAAGGCGTAAGTACTTTCAATTATATAACCATTATACAAAAGAAAGATTCAAATCTCAAACCTTTTAAGATTCGAATTTTCTACTTATACATATCATATACGTAACTGTAGAAACTAATAGAACCTTAATTAAAAGAATGAATTAGTGTAACTGGAGCATAACCCCAAGAGTATTGAAACTAATTTGGTAACACTCAATATCAAACGAATCAAATCATATAAGATTTGATTTCTCCCACTAACCAATTCCATCACGATGGAATCGTAGAAGAATCATATTGAGTAAGAATCAAATTCATTGAATAACCTTAGAACTAACTGCCATAAATTCATATGTTTGATCATATCAAACATCATTGAACAATTCAAAGACTCACAATGAATTTTAAAATATAGTTTTCAACACTTTAAATAGAATATCTTTAAAAAATTCAAAATATTCTATCCATGTTTCATCAGAAACATATTGAAAGTTCTCGAACCATTCAAGATGTTCAATATATATTCTTTTAGAAACACGCAACTAAGTCATGACAACTCACTAACTAAGTTACGAAATAAAGAAAACTATCCAAGATAATTTCTAATTCATTAAACTACATACATCCAATGTATTAGTTTAATAAATATGTGGTCCAATGACATTCATTAGTTAAATGAGATTTAATTACATCCTGAATATAATATTCATTAAATGGATAAGGATATATGGTGTGATCTTGTATCAGACCATCCTTTACCATACGGAATAAACATCTAATGCTTAAGTGATAAAATCTCATAAAGCACTGTTCTAAGTTATTTAGTTAACCGAATATTTTTCTTAATGTTTATGTCTTCATCAATGACACTACTAGTCATATTAAAATATGTAACAATTGTTTATAAAGAACAAGTAACTATCCAATACTCGTAAATTCTGATATCAAATATCAAAAACAATCATTAAACACTATTTTAAATAAATAGATGGCAGATTTGGTATCCAATACTTATAGTTGTCGTATTGTGAGAATCGATATTCTTAACACACAACTATACGCATCTCATTTCTTAAGCTCTATAATTTACCTTCAATTAATCACAACAATTGCAAATAAATGATTAGCAAACTGTGTCAAACAAGTGACTTCTAAAAGTCACTAAAGCCAAGTAACGTCATTATAAGATAAACAAATACCTAATGGAGTTTTCTTAATGCCAGTCAAAAATCTCGAGACATGAAGTAATTCACGTCAATTCTTACCGCACAAGAAACTATTCTCTCTAGACAATTATATCCTATAACAGATATCTATTTAGATTACATATCGTGACATAGCAACTAAGTCACTAACCATCTTGATTTTTACGAAAATCGGAACAACAGTTCCCGATGGTTTAGACTAATCTAACAATATCCAAGTCTACTTACATTCTAGAACCTATTCTAGAAATTCGCAACCATAAGTGAAGTCAGAAAACATATTCAAATAATATGCATGCAGTGGATTAGAAGTTTAATTCTATTAACAATATAGAATAAGGAAAACACAGAAGCGGTAATTTCCATAATATTACACACTGCTTTAGTTATGGATTTTTAACCCAGCAGTGTCTCCTACTACTTTACATAATACCGTAATCCCCAATGGAAAACGGGAATTCAATAATTAAATCGAATTCCATAGTGAGAAATGGACCCCATGAATATATTTTGACTCACAACTTTGGCATGATCTCGCCTATGTATATTCATTAGGTAGACAGCTCATTGTCAATCACACTCACTGTGACTCATGATTTTGGTCCTGACCGTTTCTCGTTATGATAGCTTTGGCACGTTCACAAGGAGGCGTATCAATGCTTCATTTGCTAATGACAAAGTCAAGCTACCTATGTAGTCCTGATGGCTTTGGCACGTTCAGGATTTCCACTTTCACTTGAATTTGTCTAGTATCAAATATACATCCGCATCGATAAAATTCTATCAACTACACCCTCACTGCTTTGGCACTTTCTTAGATGCAGCCATAGAAAGATACCCATAAACCGTATTGGCAAGACGAACCAAGAAACATGCATCCAATACATATCACTCTAATGTCTTATTTAAGCGGGGATATTCCTCAAGAAAGCTTTTCTCTACATCAAATACAGAGTTAAATCTAGATCAACTTCTAAACAGTTCAATTCTACCTTAGAGAACATAACTTAACTTAACCATTAGATTTTCGTTACGTTTCCCGTTAGCGTAGAACCGAAAAGTCAAGAAATATCTAAATTACATACATTTAAAAACATCAAAATTGGATTATATATCATATATTAAGCATGAAAAATTAATGGATGAAGGATCAGACTTGCTCTGATACCATTTTTGTTAGGGTTTTGGCGCGGGCGCAGCGGAAGCTCGCGGTTCGGGTGAAATCGTAATTTTAAAACTTTTTAAATTACCGAATAAATTATTCAATATCCAATATGAATAATTCATTCATATTTCACCTAAAAATATTTATTCGATATCAAATAACGACATAAATAGTTAAGAAACATCACGAAATTTTTACGAAAATATTTTTCCGTAAAATGGCATAAAACACGTTTTTGACCGAACCGAGCACCCAATGTACATAAGGGCTGCCCAGGCCAGCCCCAAAAGTACTAGGGCAGTTCATGGGCTGCCCGAACAGTGACCAATTCACTATTTTGGCAGCCGTCACCCGGTTGGCTCAAAAGTCACCTGGTAACGCCGTTTTCACTTATTTCAACTCCGAAATAATTTCCGGCAATTGTTCTAATACCCAAAACACATCCAATATTTTTATATGACATAATTTTCATCACAATAAACTCAGTTTTTGAGATCTGATTCAGAAACCAAAAATATCAATATTTCATGCTTTAATCCAATTTTCTTAACATTAATCACATTAATCACAACACCAATTCAAGCCACCACTAATGAAGCACCCAAGAATAATTATAGGCATTACAAGAGTGGTCATAACACTCTAGAATGGCAACATATCATCAAGTGATCAAATTGAACCAATATTACAATAATATCATTCAATTCTACTTCACTCATGCACCAAGCCTTCAATTCTATCTTCCAAATCAAAAACACAAAATTCTAAAGAAAAGAAGAAACCCTAGAATGTCTCTAGATGCTCAAGAACAAGAAAAATTCTTTCTAAGCTTTGGGATATAAAGAATTACCTTTAATTCTCCTAATTCATTAAGCTATTTTCTTGATTTTCTTCACTTTTCCATCTTGAATCATCAAGCAAATTTGGAGAGGTTTTTGAAGATGAAATTCGGCCATGGTAAGCCATGAACATGAAAAGAAAAAAAAATTCTCTTTAAAAAACCCCACTGCTGACTTTGGAGGGGCATTTTTGTCCTTTTGTCTTGATTAATCTAATTAATTAATAATATGCTTTAATTTGACAAATCAAATTTGTACACTTAAAGCTTAATAAGATCATGCCACTTGTAGCCAATAATAATCAAACATATATTCCATAACAATTATGAAATATATATATATATATATATATATCATTTAATCATCTAAATATTTAACATTTAAATATCTAAATAATTAATTAATATAATTATTAATCCATATGTATTTTATTTACATTAAATAAAATACATATAGAAGTGACATGTGTCAAAATCTCATTTGACAATTAATTAATGAGTATCTAATCAAATTATGTATCAAATACAAATACACAATAATTACGATTGACCAAAAAATACCCATATGCATGTATTTTTGTTTAACCATTTAAACGATTCGAATTAACTCATTTAATCCGATGAAGTATTATGAATAATCTGTATTATTCATAAGGGGTTGCCCAAGTGCTCAACGAGTACATTTCATATTGTGGGACTCTTTAAGTTTAGGTTTATCCGTCACGAAATCCAATTTTGTATCCATAATTCATCCACTCATGAATTATGACGACCACATATAATCTCGCTAAACTATGCAATTCGAGGTCATTGCATACGTATAATTTCTCTATCACAGACTATCCATATTATACATTGGTTATAGATAAGAACGTCAAATCCTTATGGTATAATATAGTCGACTTTCAATTTTACAATCTCTAAATAACACTCGGAACTCGCTTCCAAAGTTATACCACGACCATGGATTTACTAGATCACAAACAAGTGTAGGATATATATGCCTTGTACACAGGACTGACGGATTCCATATTGATACGCACTGGATATCATGAGCATCAGTCCACACCCAACGAACATGTGGAGGTCTGATATAAATAGATCGGTGACGTGACTGCCATCAAAGTGTGGAAAATAACTTATATATCCACAGAGGTATCTCAAGTCAAAGGACCACTATGCTCGCTCAACTCGAGAAGATTCCTATTGATGTTGGTGTACCATCTATTAGGAAATCTTCAGTGAGTCGTTCAGTGTTTATCAAATAAACACCTACATGTCTATACGAGTCTCCCGAGAATCATGGTTCATTGGGATAAACCATCGGACCAAGTCACGATATACGACATGTACTGGTCTCAACGGATTTTACTAACCGACTTGTGTTAGTAAATCTTGATCAAGAACTTTATTTTAGGATATACAACTTATAGTGACACTTCCCAATGTCAATTACAAACTATGTTGTAACTGAGCACTACATTGTAAATCCTAGGGTTTTTGTCTAATATACACGTATCACTAAATCAGATTTAGTTTCAATATAATCATAATTAGATATCTAATCGTAATTAGATCGAATATGTATATAAAAGACAAGAGGTGCTACCATTAAATAAATAATATTATGGAAAAATGAATTGTACGTATTCATGAATCGGACATAAATACGATCCGGATTGGCACTTTAAGCACCAACCCTAACAACCATGTCATCGGGGAACATTGTACACCCTTCTGAACAAACCCCTAGCCCAAATAGTTCGGGAAATCCAGGATAAATGTCTATTGGCTGAGTCCGACCCAATGAGGTTCCCGATTGAGAAGGGAAACAACATGGCTTACTGTATGCACCATAATGTAAGGGGACATGCCACGAATGGATGTAGGGACCTACGAGAGCAGATGGAAGACCCGATAAAGAATGGCCACCTCAGTGAGTATGTTGATAATCGGATTGGGTACCTATCACCTGGAGCAGCTGAACGAAACCCGGATCAGGAAACCCTGGAATGTTGAGGTGCTGATGGGGTATTTTCAATAGAGCTTCTCTTGTAATTATCCTCAAAGAGTTGTAAGAAGGGTAATAGATCCCAAGAATATGAGTAAGACTTTCCATTTCTTAGATAAAAAATTATTTATCCATGCTTGTTTATTGTGATAATTTGATGGCACGGGTCTGCTTTACAACCGCAGAGGCCGTGGTAATTCGATGGCTCAAGTCTGCTTTAGTACCGTCGAGGCCGTGGTAATTCGATGGCTCGGGTCTACTTTAGTACCGTCGAGGTCATGGTAATTCGATGGCTCGAGCCTGCTTAAGTACCGTCGAGGCCTTGGTAATTTGATGGCTCAGGTCTACTTCAGTACCGTCAAGGTCATGGTAATTCGATGGCTTGGGTATGCTTTAGTACCGCCGAAGTTGTGGTGTATTTGATGGCTCAAGTCTGCTTTAGTACCGCCAAGGTCGTGGTGTATTTGATGGTTCAGGTCTTCTTTAGTATCGCCGAGGTCGTGGTGATTTGATGGCTCGGGACTACTTTAGTACCGCTGATGCCGTGGTGTATTTGATGGCTCGAGTTTGCTTTAGTACTGCCGAGGTCGTGGTGATTTGATGGCTCGGGTCTGTTTTAGTACCTCTGAGGCTGTGGTGTATTTGATGGCTCGGGTCTGCTTTAGTACCATCGAGGCTGTGATGATCTAATGGCTTATGACTGCTTTAGTATCACCGAGGTTGTGGTGTGTTTGATGGCTCGGGTCTGCTTTAGTAACGCCGAGGCCGTGGTGTATTTGATGGCTTGAGTCTGCTTTAGTTCCGCCGAGGTCGTGGTGTATTTAATGGCTCGGGTCTGCTGAGGTACCGCCGAGGCTGTGGTGTATTTCATGGCTCGATTATGATTTAGTACCACCGAGGCTGTGGTGATCTGATGGCACGAGTCTGCTTTCGTTCTGTCGAGGCCATGTTAGTGGCACAATGAGGGTTCATTCTTTTGTGGCCAAATTTCTGCTTTGGCTCGGGGTCGAGTTATGTCCCACCGAGGCTTTATTATTTTCGTTGGCATGAGGTCGGTGTTTCTCCCAATGACCAAGTGTTGAGTGGCGCAAGGAGGGAACATTCCCTTGTGGCCAAGCTATTGCACTGGCTCGGGGCTTTATTCGTTCCGTCGAAGTCTTTTTTCTTGTGTATGGGCATAATGATGGAACATTCCCTTGTGGTTAAGTTATTGCATCGGCTCGGGACTGGGTTACGTCTCGTCAAGGCCTTGTTATTTTCCTAATAGCCTGAGGAGGTGAATGTTCCCTTGTGATTTTATTCTGTTTTGCAGGACTCTGCAGATAATTTCCTTCCAAGTTTGCAGCATGGCGAGATCATGCATCTACCCGATAAGGTATAATGTGGGCTTTTTCAAGCAAAGCCAAAGGGATTGATTAACCAGAGTTAGTCCAGATCAACCTCTTCGGTCATAGAAGGCCTAGTGGAGGAGATGGCCGAGTTATGAATAAAAAACTGAGGTGATGGATCAAGGTTGTGAACCCGACATGGATTTTTTCATAAGAAGCAATGAAGCTTGCAGTTGTGGTACCCGTTTTGAGATGGGACAAACCTGAGATTCTGGGCTTGATCAAGATTGAGCGTCAGCATAAAGGAAGTTTTTCTTCAAACAACATTCCAAGTATCGGGAAGGTATCACAAGGAATCAAGTTGAAGCAATATAGGGTGTGAATATCAGCCCGAGGACACCAGATCAGTCTACGGCTTGATGCACCACCATTTTTTTAGATCCCGACACCAACTCGCTTAGTCGTTGATACCGAGAATTAGGGAACAGATGTTGATGGTGGTTTTCAGCCTCCAATAATTCAGAATCTCGAGGAAGAGTAAGATGGGGTTTGCACTTGAAAGATGGTCCAAAGTCCTTACAAAGGATGAGAGGTCAGGCAGAAAGGCCTGAGCCCGAGGTGCAGAAAGTCAACCCGAGGGCAGAACCAAAGTATTAGAGCAACACTTGAGCATATGAGAAGACTGACCCGATGAGGTCAGTGACCACCAACCCGACCTGGTAGCTCAATAGGACATGATGTCGGTTATTTCAGTTGCCCGACCTAGTTGGGCGGGCCAGTGTTGTAGCTTTATGATTAAGTTAAGATGACGTAAGCCTTGTATCAGAACTTGCACCTTCCAAAGAGGTCTGACGTGAAAAGAGCAGGTCACCGGCTTATCTTTTAACATACGCTATCACATAGGATTAGTTCGAGTACATGTTGGCACTGTGGCAGTTGCCAAATAGGCATGGTTTAATGAGGTGTCAGATGGCAGGACTATTGTTTGCAGAGTGGTTGGGGAAAAGATCCTGCGCGGCGGAGGCAGATTCATGTGGCTGACGTCACGAGGATAATGTAATAGCGGGTTTTGCCCTAGTATATAAAGGGTTGAGAATTCATTGTAAAATGTTAGCTAATTCTATTTGACGCATAACTTGTAAAAGAGAGAGCAAAAAGCTCAAGTGTAAGCAACTGCTAGTGCAAGTCGATTAAACCGACCACGTAATAAAAGCTTTCTTTTCCTTTGTGCCCGTGGATGTAGTTTGGATCCATTCCGCCGAACCACGTTAAACCATTTGTTTTGTCTATGTGTTTTCTCATTTGGTCCCCAAACCAAACAAATTCACAATTGTGGGAGGATTGTTCGAGGAGTAACTTTACCGATTTACCCCTAAAATGAAAATCAGCCGTCAACAGATTTTTTACATTTCTTGAAAAAATCTAGTGTTGTTTCTTATATTGTCTCCTTGAATGTGGTTTTATTTTGTTTCAGTTCATAAAGCTATATTGTCATAACTTAAATTGATTCTGGGCAATATGGTCTTTTCACTTAATTTTAACTCAATACGTTTTGGAATGGAGCTGGAGGGGGAAGTGGGACAGCCCGTTTAAGTTTGGGTGGTAGTGTTCTTGGCTCTATATTCATTTAAAGGTGATCTATAATCTTCCGTTTAAATTATTTTATTAGGATCTTATTATATATAATTACTATTTTATCTTGCTAGTTAATTGTGATTTGAATGCTCGGCTTTGCTAAATCAACACCTAACAATTTGTTAGGTGCCAATCAATAATAATTATTTCAAAATTGTTGTGCCAATTTTAACTGGTTCTTAGAAATAGAGATGAAAATCGATTGGGACAACAAGCAATCATATTGAGTTCATTCAAGCCTTCAAGGGCCTTCAATTAATACCAATTTCCTGGACACTCGGTGGCAATGCACATCATTTTCATTTTACTCGAGATGAACAAATGACAAGAACATAGGATAACATTGAGTCATTGACTAACAAATATGACGGAAATTGTATTCATAGACCTCCTGATTCAAGCATAAGTCTGAACATCATTTGAGAGAATTCAAACTCGACTCCCCTCCAGTTTTCGGAATGTAATTACAGGAACCGGGAATAAGAAAAGAGAATGAATTCTCCGAATCATCAAACAGGGGTCGAGAAAACTCTTGAAATCCATCGAAGTTGCATGTATCGAAGTTCAATGGTGAGAAATAACTAGTTGGATCATCGATGTTACCTTTATCATCCATATCGCTTTGAACTTCAGTTCCATTAGGAACGTTGGAGCCGAAGTTGAAATTTGTATTTCCAACCTTGCTTGTTGCTTCATTGCCTTCTCTTCGATCAGATGGCCCTGCCAGTCCTTTGCTAGTTTCATCAAGGGGAATGGCAGGAGTGTGGCCTTGGAACAATGCAATGTGTCCGAACAGCTTGTCTTTCCTCGAGAAGGTCGTACCACAGGAACAAAGCCATTTATCCTTGCCACAATGCTTCTCATGAGTTTTAAGATCGGCAATAACTGAGAATTTTTTGGTGTTGCATCTGCTGCAAACATAGCTTTTGTCGCAATGAGTCCTCTTGTAATGGTTTTTGACGCACAGGATAGTCTTCAAAGGCATAAACTTTTTGTGATCCTTGTTCCGCTTGCAACCAGAATTTGGGCAGGAATACCTCTTAATAAGCATCGGTTCAGAGCCAGATTCCTTGTGAGGTTTTGCAAGGGCTGCTGGGGTTTTATACTCATCTCCATGCCCTCTCATGTGCATGCGTAAATTTGCATCCCTCTTGAATCCTTTCCCGCATATCGTGCAGAAGTGAGTATGAGGTGCAAGGATTTCTTCTTTTTCTAGCTGCAAGATCTCATAGGAACCAGGTGGAAGGTTCTCTCCTTCATCAGCATCCTCTTCATCTTTTAATTCATGATCTTCAATAGTGTGGTTATGGTTTTGTTGAGTCCCACTATTACCAGCTAGATTAATCGGGTTTGACTGATTAGAGACATTTTTCGCCCAACTGTTTTGCAGCTGAGTGTTACCACTTAGGCCCGCCCCAGTGGGAAGAGGAACCGCACCAAATTGCTCAAGCTGTCCAACGGACGCAGTAGCTGCAGAAAGGGTATGCTTCACAGAAGGAAGAAGATTCCCAGCTGTGGAGATCAACTGAATAATGATTGAAGTGAGATCTGCAGTAATGAGCTGCTGTTGCTGAGCTACAAGTTCATCCGGTTGACCCAACACTTGGCTCCTCCGGCCCAAAATTAAGTGGACCAAATCCTGAAGCCGATGGATCTTTTGTTCCAAAAATGAAAGGTTGTCTAGCATTGATTTCGGATCCCAATCTTGCAATTTATTGGTTAGGACAGTCTCGTTCATCTGAAATGGGATTTTAATTTGGTTAGTGGGGTCACAAGGAAGTGAGGATTGGTTTTGAGGAGGTTGATCGAATTCTGGGAATGGTGGATCGATCCTCATGCCATAATCTAATAAGGAGGGATCATCCCACTTCTGCTGGAGTTGCTGTGAATTGAAATCAGTTGAAGACTTTGCCCAAGTTTCTGCACTCAGTCCCTCTTTAAGGTCCATTTCAAAATCCTTTTGTAATCAATCTGGAAATTTTCATATAGGATCAGAAAACATTCAAAATCCAATTAGAAATAGAATTAGAAAAGTATGATCAGAACAAATATACACACGCGCGAGTGCACGCACACATAAAATGCTAAAGCATAAAAAAGGAATGATCTTTAATCATATAACAAAATCATGATCTCCATTAGAAGTTCATAACTAAAATCTTAACTAACCAAAATAACATTTATTTTGCATTCAACCTTAAAATCATTATCTACTATTAGATCAAGTTTCACCAACAGATTTCATGCCATGAACAAAAGCTTAAGGGAAAGATAACATGAGAATATTAATTATTAAATCATTTTAAAGTACTCTAAAGATCAGGAAAACATAGATACCACCTTTTTTCTGTAAAACGCAATATGCTATCACAACTAAAAAATCAAACCCCATCTATCCATCAATCTTTCCACCAGTTATTAACCTAAGATCCTAAATCAGGCTCTATTGCTTATCCTAGAACTGCGAGGATAAATTTAAATCATAGTAAAAGTCTCATCTTTCAGCAAACTCAAGATCCCCAAATTAAATTTAAGATTCTTGAGGATAGAACAAATTCCAAAAGATCAAATAGAATTATCTCAGTGTATATAAACCACCGTTAAAATCACATCTTTCTTCAATTCAAACACAACCCAAAATCCCATATCTGAAGTATCATTACAAAATTGTTACTTTCAGCTACAATTTCACAGCATGTAAATAACCCAATACATTTGAAAAAAAAAAAAACATCCAAAAATCTCATCTTTCCTCAGTTAAAGACTAATTCAAAAACCCCAAATTTTCACTGTTACATAGCCTAACATCCAAAAAAAAAAAAAAAGTCATTTTTAATCATTTTCTGAAATAATCATGTTCAAAAGGAAAACTAAAATTGACAAAGATAAAAATTTACCAATAATAAAAAACAACCCGAAAAATAAATCAAAATTCAGCCAGTCCACATAATTATAAAAAAATAAAAAATTGAGTAGTTACATTGACTCACCAGATTGAAGATAGCTTAGATGCTGTGTTCCTCTTCAGCTTGACAGTTCCATCTCAATCAAATGAAAACGAAAAATGGAGCTCCACCGAGTCCATATATTATCACCACACCAATCTCAGTGACAAAGGAGACTATTGTGTGTTTAATATTATGACACTAGAATTTGTCAACCCATCAATCACCACCCTTTATTTGATCAATAATTGCATCAAGGCCTGATATAGCAATGTGGGTCAATTGTGTCAACAAATCACAGCCGTTGAAGGGACGCTTTTTGTTTTTATTGTGATATGATTGGGAATGAATAATAGAGGGGGACTACACAGAAGCATTGAAGTTGAAGCAGATTGGTGGATGGTGGGGCCCACACAACTAACATGATTCTCCCAAAACCGTGTTGTTGATGCCTGATGCACGATGCATCTGCACGACACTTTTACTATTTTATTTATTTATTTATTTATTGACTTGGTCTATTCAAGTGATTCAATGCTTATTATTTTAAGGTATCCATTCACTAAATATATTTATATCTTTGATTTTCCCCTTTTCTTGAAAAAAAGTTAAAAAGGTTTTTCTCCGATAACTTCGTGGATGATTCCGATTTTGAGCTTCAATAACAAAACTATCTTCTGGGATGGTAATGAAATGTAAAGGAATTTGTCAATTTTAATCACATATGAGATGAAATCTCATTAGGACGGAACGGAAAAAATTATTAATAATATTATTCAGACGGGTTGTGATGAAACTTTTTTTACTCAACAATTTTATTTTCCAAACAAATAAATATTTTTTTGATACAAGAAATTTCTAATTTAAAACATAGTTTACATTTTTCAGCTTAACAAAAAATAACATAAGGTACATATTTTTATGCTTGTGAATAGTATAACAAAACTCAAATATGATAAATAATATTATAACAAAAAAGGTTTGAAGTGACGGAGGGAGCGGTGAATTTGGAAGGTTACCAGGAGAAGCTACGCCACCGCCAAGATGAAGTTGAAGGGGTTTTGTTCAAAGAAAGGTCAGCATTTGCCACTTCATTGCTACACAACCAATCAATAAAAAGCACATGCTTTTTTTTTTACTTATCCTTTCTATCTTTTAAGATTAGACAGAATGACTTCCAAGTCTCTTCACTCTTGTATCAAATATGAAAAGGTTAACGTTACTTACTAATCACTTTTTTGTTTCCCTTTCTGAAATTATATAAATTTTTAATTTTGTTTTTTTATAAAGGAATTTACCCAACATAATTAGAAAATCTATATCACTTATAATATATATACGAGAAAGAAATAAGTCTATAATCTGTATAAGATTCTTGTTGAATAACATTAAATCCTAACATGTGTATTTAGGATTGATTATCAGATTGGAATTTATCAATTTCGATCTCTTTTAGATTATCTAATAAAAAGAAAAATAGTTTGAATTCCTATAGAAACTTTCAATCGATGTCAAAAATCGTCTCATATCCCTATTGAAAAATTATTATGAATATTCAGAATTTTCTACAAATCTGACCCAAAAAAAAAAGAAAAATTTAACTGAGTCTGAGATGGTTGTCTAAAATCAAAATAAATAATAAAATAATTGAGTTTTGTGGGTTCATCATAATCATGTAGTTGCCTCACTATGGAATGACATATGCAATGACGCTTAAGTGGAGGCTGAAATACGAATCTCTTTCTGAAAATAAAATAAAATTGAAGTGCTTGAAAAGACTCTGTTCGACTGTGACAACAACACCATCATCTTTGTGGCCATGTCTGCTCCCTTTTTTCCTCTTTTCTTTTTAGTTATTTAGCTATAACTCTCATAATTATGACAAAACCCAGTACTGAATTTGCGATCGGTGGCATCACTTGCTGAATTAATAAAATTTTTATGACATATCCCGTACCCAAATCTCTCAATACAATTATATTTGAATTCACCTGATGAGCTTAAATTCGGATAAAATAATTTGACGACGAGATTTTCAACGTTTTCCAAAAAAATTCTCTCACTACAAACAAATAGGGTATGAAAGTAACAAAAAATTCAAAACTCTAAAACAATACTTGACATTATATTATGATTCTCTAATCATTAAAGAGTATTTTATAAGGAAAAATTACTTTTATTAACTTGAATAAAATTTATAAAGATTATAAATTCTAACTCAAAAGACCTCACTAAACACTTACTGAATTCTCTCACGGGAACTTAAGTTGAGATGATTTATAATGGACCAAATGATACTCTATTTATAACTAGCTCATTGCCTCCAAAAATCCAACAGAATAAGCTAGCACCAAAATTTATTAAAGGTAGTAGATGGTAGTTGCATCAAATTTTGACAATGGTGGCCATAGATTTTTGACAATGATGAAGGCTTCTAGGATGGCATTGCAACTGAACATTTCAATTATCCCCCTTCAGCTGCTTCTGAAGCGATTTTCATGTAACAACTATCCCGACTATGTCTTTACACAGCTCAAGCTTATCCCGAGTAACTACATTTGTCAATATGTCTATTGGATTCTCTTTTGTAAGAATCTTTACAAGTCTCAGCAGTTGTTGATCCATCATCTCGCGTATCCAATGATAAGGAATGTCGATATGCTTCGTCCGAGAATGATATATTGAGTTCTTGCTCAAATTAAGAGCACTCTGCCTATCACAATATATCTTATATTCTTTCTGCTTGATCCACCGTTCTTGGAGAAAACGCTTTAACCACAACATTTCTTTTCATACTTCCACTGTTGCAATATATTCTGCTTGTATTGTGGATAATGCAATTCACTTCTACGACATTGACTGCCATGACATAGCTCCTCATGCAAATGTGTAGATAAATCCCGAGATAGATTTTCTACAATCAAAATCTCCCGTCATATCTGAATCCATGTAACCTTCTAAGATTGGATCAGCTCCCTTATATCACAGACACAACTTTGATGTACCATTAAGGTACCTGAGATTCCACTTGACTGCCTCCAAGTATTTTTTTTCCTGGATTAGAGAGAAAATAGCTCATTATACCCACTGTATGGGCAATATCTGGTCTGATATATATTATTGCATACATTAGGCTTCCAACTTCTGAAGAATAAGGTATTGATGACATCTCATCTATCTCTTTCTTGGACGAGGAAGACAAACTCTTGCTCAGTTTGAACTTGTGAGCTAGTGGAATGCTGGCAAGTTTGGCATTTTGTATGTTGAATCTTTTGATCACTTGTTTAATATAATTCTCTTGTGATAGCCATAACCTTTTGTTCTTTCTATCTCGAACTATATGCATTCTCAAATTTCGTTGAGCTAGTCCTAAGTCCTTCAAGTCAAAAGACTTTAGAGAGTTCATTATTCAGCTGACCTATTTTTGCTGCATCTTGTCCAATGATCATCATGTCGTCTACATATCATAGAAGAGCAATGAAATTTCCATCTGGAAACCTTTGAATATAAACACACTAGTTTGTAGCAGTTCTTTTATAACCTTGACTCACTATGAATGAGTCAAAACTTTTGTAGCACTACCTTGGTGCTTGCTTGAGGTCGTACAAACTCTTTTTCAGCTTGCAAACAAGGTTCTATTTTCCTGAAACCTTAAAACCTTCTGGCTGCTCTATATAAATTTCTTCATGTAGATCACCATGAAGAAATGTTATCTTGACATCCATTTTTTCAAACACTTGGTTCAAACTGGCTACCAATCTTAGGATAACTCATATTGAAGCCATTTTTACAAATGGTGAAAAGATTTCGTCAAAGTCGATTTCTTTTTTCTGTAGAAATCATTTGACTACTAACCAGACTTTATATTTCACCACACTTTCGCTAACATCTTTCTTCACCTTGAACACCCATTTGTTCTTTAGTGCCTTCTTGCCTTGTGAGAGCTTGACTATCTCTTAAGTATGATTTTTCTATAGAGATTACATTTAATCATGCAATTCTTACAACAATTTTTCTTTGTCTTTATGAGAAACAGTTTCTTAGAATATCTCTGGCGCCCCCTCATCAGTGAGCATAATATAGTCAGATTCTGAATATCTGGTTAATGGAATCTGGCGGCACTCAGATCTTTGTACCTAAGGTTCACTGGTTTCTGGAGGTCTGTCGTCATCCAGATTTATGGATGATCATGTAGCTTCTGATGGAGCAGGTTGCAGCTCTCCCTGATCAACATTCTTTTTTTTTCATTCTCTTGTTCTTCTTCTGGCTTTTTATCATACACCCTATCATTATTTGTGGCCAATTGTGTTGGTGTTGGGTTTGGATTTGAATCAATTTCGTTGGCACTAAAATTATGAGATATTGTGGGCCTTTCAATGGCTTATATTGCCTGGTCTTCATAAAACACTACATCCCTTCTTGTGATGACCTTTTTTCCTTCGGGTCCCATAACCTGTAACCAAACTCCTCGTCTTCATAGCCTATAAAGCATCAATGAGTAGTTCTTGCATTGAGCTTTTGTCTGAGCTCCTTGGATACATGTGCAAAAGCTAAACAACCGAATACTCTTAGGTGAGAGTAAAAATGGATTTTTGTCGAACCGTATTTTCTCCAGAATTTCAAAATTCAATGGTACCGATAGTGATCTGTTGATCAATAGTAGTCAACTCGAGCATCTTCTCCTCATAATGGCTTTGGCAGTTTAGCCATACTAATCATGCTTCTGACATTTTCCATAATGGTGTGGTTTATTCTTTCAGCAACACAATTATGTTGTAGGGTACGTGGGACAATCTTCTCATGTTGAATCTCATATATTCCACATTAGATATCAAATTCTTTGAAAGTGTACTCACCTCTATTGTCTGTACGAATGCACTTCAGCTTCTTTCCTATCTCACGCTCTACCATGGTATTGAACAGTTTGAAATAATACAGGACATGATCCCGAGTCTTTAAGAAATACACCCACACTTTCGGAGAAGCATCATCAATGAAAGTAAAAAAACCGTCAAGTGAGTTACCCTTCAAGGGACCACAAGCATCAGAGTGTATAAGACTAAACTACTCTGATCTTCTCGTAGAAGAGAAATTAAAGGAGACTATATGTTGCTTTCCAAATAAACATTGATTATAAGGATCTAGTGTATCATTCTAGGAAACAATGATAAGAACTTGTAGACAATCATTTCTCACTCATGTGATCGAGTCTCTGGTACAACAGATTTTGAGAAGCCTTATGTTCAACTATATTGAGGCTGTTTGTATACATATTTACATGATTCTTGTATAAAGTGTCGTAAATATATCATTGGACGACAACAATGACACTTTTTATCATTCTCCAGGTGCTATTGCTAAAGTGATTATCTTAACCCTGTTTGTCAAGAGATGTCCCCGAAATTAAATTTAGCCAGAGTTATGGAACATGACAGACATCCTTCAGTGTTATTGTACACCTGACATTTTTCTATATCTGAACATCACTAATTCCACAATCTCAGACGACTTGGTATTTCACATCTTCACTGTACCAAAGTCTCTTGCTTTATATATTGTGAAGAAATCTCTATAAGAAGTGACGTGGTAAGATGCTGCAGTATCTATCACTTACTGAATATCTTGGCTTAAGGTGTGAAGGCATTTCTCTTATTGAATGGAACAAATAGCTACATCTCCTGAGACATTGACTAGTATCTCTATAACATCCACAGTCTGAAGATGCTACTAGCAGGTGACAGATCCCACCGTCACCCTAAGCCTCTGACAAACGTTATGATACTCTCAAACTTCACCAATCTTGAACAAATAACATTAACCAATCTCATATTGATTAATAAACATAAATATATTATGCAAAATATATTATATTAAATATGTTAACACAATATTATTCACTGCCATACTTGTACTTTTACATGTGTAAACCCTAACTCGATGACATATTGTTAGGGTTGGTGCTCGGAGTGCCAATTCAGATCGTATTTATATCTGATTCATGAATACGAATAATTATTTTTTCCATAATATTACTTATTTAATGGTAGCACCTCTTGTCTTTTATATACATATTCGATCTAATCACGATTAAATATCTAATTATGATTAGATTGATACTAAATCTGATTTAGTGATACATGTATATTAGACAAAGACCATAGGATTTACAATGTAGTGCTTAGTTACAACGTAGTTTGTAATTGACATTGGGTGCGTCAGTATAAGTTGTATATCCTTAAATAAAATTCCTGGTCAAGATTTACTAACACGGGTCGGTTAGTAAAATCCGCTGAGATCAGTACATGTCGTATATCGTAACTTGGTCTGATGGTTTATCCCAAAGAACCATGAGTCTCGGGAGACTCGTACAGACATGTATGTGTTTATTTGATAAACACTGAATGACTCACTGAAGATTTCCTAATAGATGGTACACCAACGTCAATAGGAATCTTCTCGAGTTGAGTGAGTATAGTGGTCCTTCGACTTTAGATACCACAGTGGATATATGAGTTATCCTCCACACTTTGATGGCAGTCACGTCACCGATCTATTTAGATCAGATCTCTGCATGTTCGTTGGGTGTGGACTAATGCTCATGATATCCAGTGTATCAAGATAGAATCTGTCAGTCCTGTGTATAGGGCATATGTTTCCTACACATTTTTTCGATCTAGTAAATCCATGGCCGTGGTATAACTTCAGAAGCGAGTTCTGAGTGTTATTTAGAGATTGTAAATTTGAAAGTCGACTATATTATACCACAAGGATTTTGCGTTCTTATCTATATCCTATGTATAATATGGATAGCCTATGACGGAGGGATTATACGTATGTAATGACCTTGACTTGCATAGTTTAGCGAGATTATTCATTGTCGTCATAATTCATGAGTGGGTGAATTATGGACATGAAATTGGATTTCGTGACGGATAAACCTAAACTTAGAGAGTCCCACAATATGAAGTATACTCGTTGAGCATTTGGGCAACCCCTTATGAATAATACAGATTATTCATAATATTTCACCGGATTAAATGAGTTAATTCGTATCGTTTAAACAGTTAAACGAAAACTCATGTTTTAGCGATTTTGGTCAATTAATAATTAATGTGTATTTGTATTTGATTCAAAATTTGATTTGATACATATTAATTACTTGTCAAACGAGACTTTGACACATGCCATTAATATATGTATTTATTATTTAATGTAAATAAAAATACATATATAATAATAATAATAATATTAATTAATTATTTAGATATTTAAATGTTAAATATTTGAATAATTAAATGATATTATTTTTCATAATTGTTATGAAAAATGTTTAATTATTATTGGTTACATGTGGCATGTTTTAATTAAGCTTAATGTGTGCAAATTTGATTTGCTAACATAAAGCTTGATTTTATTTAATTGAATTAAATTTAGAAATTGACCAAAATACCCTCCCTAGGTCGGCATTTTGATTTTTTTAAAGTAAAAATTTTCTTTTCCCTTCCAAGGGAAGCTATGGCCGAAACTCCTCTTCCAAATACTCTCCAAATTTGCTTGATGATTCAATAAGGAAAAGTGAAGACAATCAAGAAATAACTTAAGGAAATTAGGAGAATCAAGGTAATTCTTTATATCCCTAAGTTTAGAAAGCATGTTTCTTGATCTTGAGCATCTAGAGAGATTCTAGGGTTTCTTCTTTTCTTTAGAATTTTGGTGTTTTTGATTTGGAAGATGGAATAGAAGGCTTGATGCATGTGTGAAGTAGAATTGAATGATATTATTGTAATATTGGTTCAATTTGATCATTTGATGATATGTTGCCATTCTAGAGTGTTATGACCACTCTTGTAATGCCTATAATTGTTCTTCGATGCTTCATCGGTGGTGGCTTGGATTGGCATTGTGTTTGATGTGATTAATGTTAAGAAAATTGGATTAAAGCATGAAATATTGATATTTTTGGTTTCTGGATCAGATCTAGAAAACTGGGTTTATTGTGATGAAAATTATGTCATATAAATGTACTGGATGTGTTTTGGATATTGGAACAATTGCCGGAAATTATTTCAGAGTTGAAATAAGTGAAAACGATGAAAAATGGCGTTACAAAGTGACTTTTTAGCCAACCGGGTGACGGCTGCCCAAACAGTGAATTGGTCACTATTCGGACAGCCCATGAACTACCTTAGTACTGTTGGGGCTGACCTGGGCAGCCCTCATGTGCATTGGGTGGTCGGTTCGGTCAAATACATGTTTTATGCCATTTTACGGAAACACATTTTCGTAAAAGTTTTGCGATGTTTCTTAACTATTTACGTCGTTATTTGATATCCAATAAATATGTTTAGGTGAAATATGAATGAATTATTCATATTGGATATTGAATAATTTATTCGGTAATTTAAAAGGTTTTAAAATTACGATTTCACCCAAACCGTGAGCTTCCGCTGCGCCAGCGCCAAAAACCCCAACAAAAATGGTATCAGAGCAGGTTTGATCTTTCATCCATTACATTAGTCATGTTTGATATATGATATATAATCCAATTTTGATGTTTGCACTTGCATGTAATTTAGATATTTCTTGACTTTTCAGTTCTACGCTAACGGGAAACGTAACAGAAATTTAATGGTTAAGTTAAGTTATGTTTTCTAAGGTAGAATTGAACTGTTTAGAAGTTAATCTAGATTTAACTCTGTATTTGATGCAGAGCAAAGCTTTCTTGAGGAATATCCCCGCTTAAATAAGGCAGTAAAGTGACATGTATTGGATGCATGTTTATTGGTCCGTCTTGTCAATACTGTTTATGTGTATCTTTCTATGGCTGCATCCGAGAAAGTGCCAAAGCATTGAGGGTGTATTTGATAGAATTTTATCGATGCCGGATGTATATTTGATACTAGACAAATTCTAGTGAAAGTGGAAATTCTGAACGTGCCAAAGCTGTCAGGACTACATCAGTAGCTTGAGTTTGTCATTAGCAAGTGAAGCCTTGATACGCCTAATTGTGAACGTGTCAAAGTTGTCATAATGAGAAATGGTCAGGACCAAAATCAGAAGTCACAATGAGTGTGATTGACAATGAGTTGTCTACCTAATGAATATACGTAGGCGAGATCGTGCCAAAGTTGTGAGTCGAAATATATTCATGGGGTCCACTTCTCACTATGGAATTCGATTTAATTATTGAATTCATGTTTTCCGTTGGGGATTACAATATTACTTAAAGTAGTGGGAGACACTACTGGGTTAAAAATCCATAACTAAAGCAGTGTGTAATATTATGGAAATTGCCGCTTGTGTGTTTTTCCTTATTCTATATTGTTAATAGAATTATAGTTCTAATTCACTGCATGCATATTATTTGAATATGTTTTCTGACTTCACTTATGGTTGCATATTTCTAGAATAGGTTCTAGATTTATAGTAGACTCGGAGATTGTTAGATTAGTCTAAACCATCAGGAACTGTTGTTATGATTTTCTTGAAAATCAAGATGGTTAGTGACTTTGTTATTAAGTCACGATAAGTATTCTAAATAGATATCTGTTTTAGGATATAATTATTTAGAAATAATAGTTTCTTGTGTGGTAAGAATTGACTTGAATTAGTTCATGTCTCGAGATTCTTGACGGGCATTAAGAAAACTTCATTAGGTATTTGTTTATCTTATAATGACGTTTCTTGACTTTAGTGACTTTTAGAAGTCACGTGTTTGATACAATTTGCTAATCAATTATTTGCAATTGTTGTGAATAATTGAAGGTAAATTATAAAGTTAAAGAAAGGAGATGTGTATAGTTGTGTATAGATAATATTGATTCTCACAATACGACAACTGTAGGTATTTGATACCAGATCTCCTATATAGTTATTTAAAATAATGTTTAATGATTGTTTTGATATTTGATATCAGAACTTGCGACTATTGGATAATTACTTGTTCTTTATAAACAATTGTTACATATTTTAATATGACTAGTAGTGTCATTGATGAAGAGATAAATATTAAGAAAAATATTCGGTTAACTAAATAACTTAGAACAATGTTTTATGAGATTTTATCATATAAGTATTAGATGCTTATTTTGTATGGTAAAGGATGGTCTGATACAAGATCACACCATATATCCTTATCCATTTAATGAATACTGTATTCAAGATGTGATTAAATCTCATTTAACCAATGATCATCATTGGACCACATATTTATTAAACTAATACATTGGATGTATGTAGTTTAAGGAATTATAAATTGCCTTGGATAGTTTTCTTTACTTCGTGACTTAGTTAATGAGTTGTCATGACTTAGTTGTGTGTTTCTAAAAGAATATATATTGAACGTCATGAATCGTTCGAGAACTTTCAATATGTTTGTGATGAAACGCAGATAGAATATTTTGAATGTTTCAACGATATTCTATTTGAAGTGTTGAAAACTATATTTTTAAAATTCATCGCGAGTCTTGAATTGTTCAAGGATGTTTGATATGATCAAACATATGAATTTATGGCAATTAGTTCTAAAGTTATTTAATGAATTTGATTCTTACTCAATATGATTCTTCTACGATTACATCGTGATGGAATTGGTTAGCGGGAGAAATTGAATCTTATATGATTTGATTCGTTTGATATTGAGTATTACCGAATTAGTTTTCAATACTCTTAGGGATATACTCCAGTAACATTTATTCATCTTTTTTATTAAGGTTCCATTAGTTTCTACAGTTACGTATATGATTTGTTTAAGTAGAAAATTTGAATCTCAAAAGGTTTGAGATTTCAATCTTTCTTTTGTATAATGGTTATATAATTGAAAGTACTTGCGCCTTGGAGGTACAAATAAAAGTTTATCATTTATTCTATTTAATAGAATATTGTATTCTATTTGATAGAATATCTTTTCTACGATCCCGAGCAATAAAATAATTTCATTACTTGATGTGTAACATTGGATGTTAACAGTGTTAAGTTTGGTGCTCAGAGTGCCAATCCGGATCGTATTTATGTCTGATTCATAAATACGAGCAATTATATTTTCCATAATATTACTAATTTAATTGTAGCACCCTTGTCTTTTATACACATATTCGATCTAATTACGATCAGTTATCTGATTACGATTAGATTGAAACTAAATCTGGTTTAGTGATACGTGTATATTAGACAAAGACCCTAGGATTTACATTATAGTGTGAAATTACAACGTAGTTTGTAATTGATATTGGGAAGCGCACTATAAGATGAATATCCTTAAATAAAGTTCCTGGTCAAGATTTACTAACACGGGTCGTTTAGTAAAATCCGCTGAGACCAGTACATGTCGTATATCATGACTTGGTCTAATGGTTTATCCTAGTGAACCATGAGTCTTGGGAGACTCGTATAGATATGTAGGTGTTTATTTGATAGGACAGTGAATGACTCACTGAAGATTTCCTAATATATGATACACCAACGTCATATAGGAATCTTCACAAGTTGAGCGAGCATAGTGGTCCTCCGACTTGAGATACCGCAGTGGGATATATGATTTATCCTCCACACTTTGATGGCATTCACGTCAACGATCTATTCATGATCAGACCTCCGCCTGTTCGTTGGGTGTGAACTGATGCTCATGATATCCAGTGCGTATCAAGATATGATTTGTCAGTCCTGTGTATAGGGCATAGGCATCCGCACGTGTTTACGATCTAGTAAATCCATGGCCATGGTATAACTTCAGAACTCAGTTTCAAGGGTTATTTAGAGATCGTAAACTGAAAGTCGACTGTATTATACCGAATGAAATTGACGTTTTCATCTATATCCCAGGCATAATACAGATAGCCCGTGACAGAGGGATTATACGTATGTAGTGACCTCAGCTTGCATAGTTTAACGAGATTATCCATGGTCGTCATAATCCATGAGTGGGTGGATTATGGGCACAAAATTTGATTTCGTGACGGATAAACCTAAACTTATAGAGTCCCACAATATGAAGTGTACTCGTTGAGCACTTGGGCAACTCAATATGAATAATACATATTATTCATAATACTTCACCGGATTAAATGAGTTAATTCGGATCGTTTAATCGGTTAACCGATAAACAATGCATTAGGGGATTTTGTCCGATAATAATTATTGTGTATTTGTATTTGATACATAATATGATTAGATACACATTAATTATTTGTCAAATGAGATTTTGACACATGCCATAAATATATGTATTTGTTATTTATTGTAAATAAAAATAAAAATATAATAAAAATTATATTAATTAATTATTTAGATATTTAATTGTTAAATGTTTAAATGAATAAATAATACTTATTTTTCATAAATTTTATGAAATATGGCCAATTATTATTTGTACACTTGGCATGATTTAAATTAGACTTTATGTGTGCAATTTTGATTGGTTAAGATAAAGCTTAATTTTTTTTGATTGGATCAAATTTTTGAAATGACAAAATTGCCCTCACTTGAGTCGGTCATTACTCCATTTTGTTTGAAATTTTTTTCTTTTTACTTTAACCCATCTTGATGACCGAATGAGCTCCCCAGAATGTCTCCTAAATCATGTTTGATGATCCAAGGAAAGAAATGAAGGAAAACAAGAAAAAAGAACTAAGAAATTAGGAGATTTAAGGTAAGTCTTCAAATCCCTAAGTTTGGAAAATTTATTTCATATTTCTTGTTGATCTTATGAGATCTAGGGTTTCTTTATTTCTATAAAATTTGGGGCTTTTGTTGTTGGATGATGGATTGGAAAGCTATTGATGCATGTGTGAAATGTATTTGGAACTAATTAGTGTAATTATAGTCCAATTTGTTCAATTTGTTGTTGGACAACCTGTTGGGGTTGGTGCTCAGAGCGCCAATTCCGGTTGTATTTCTGCTAAATACTTCTGTAAAACGTTATTATCAGTAATAATATATGCAGTTTCTATAATATAATCTATTCTTTTATATTGTAAAGACGTAATGACCCTAGAATGATTAGTCATGATACAGTTGCAAAAGCGTCGCAACGGACATTGAGATGTATCATGACGTTGTCATTCTCAGACTGTTCCTGGTCAAGGTTTACACTACTTGGTCAGTATAGTAAACCCGTTGAGACCGGTACATGTCGTATACTGGAATATATGATTCCAATGGTTTCTCAATGAACCATTAGTCTTGGAGACTAGTATAGACGTGTAGGTGTTTATAGCGGATAAACACTGAACGACTCACCGAAGATTCTTAATGGATGGTACACCAGCGTCAATAAGAATCTTCTTGGGTTGAGTAGCACTTGTGATTCTTAGACTTGAGATGCCATTGTGGGCACATGAGACATCTTCTACACTTAGATGGCAGTCACGTCACCGATCTATTTAGATCAGACCTCCGCCTGTTCGTTGGGTGTAGACAGATCCTCAGGGTGTCCTATGTGTGTCAAGATAGGATCCGTCAGTTCTGTGTACCAGAGCATAGGTAGTCCATATGATTAGCAATCAGATAAAACCATGGGCCCGTGGTAAGTTTAGAAGTTAGTTCTAAACATTCTTTTTGAGATTGCTAATAGAATAGTCGACTGGATAGTCCCGATAGAGATTTGACGTTTACATCTATATCTCTGGGATTTATCCGGATACCTGTGACGGAGGAATTATACATTTTCCATGACCTCGACCTGTATGGTTTAGCGAGATTATCCGTGATCGTCATAATCTACGGGTGGATAGATTATGGACATGAAATTTGATTTCGTGACGGATATACCTGAACCTAGAGAGTCTCAATAATGAAACATACTCGTAGAGCACTAGAGCAACATAATAAATAATATTGATTATTTATAAAGTCGTTTAATGGTTAAACGCAAGATACATGCTAAAGAGACTAGATAGTCATTTGCCTAATTATTGTGTATTTACATTTAATACTTGATTAATTTAAATACACATTAATTAATAGTCAAAATGAGTTATTTGACTTATTTCCTAAATGAATATATGTTTTTAATATTTAATGTAAATATTATACATATTTTAATATATTTGTATTTGATTAATTAATTAATTATTTAATTGTTAAATGATTAAATTAATTAAAATATAAATATCTTATGTTAGGATATTTAAAGTAAATGACATTAGTTGCATTTGTTGACCAAAATAAATATCTAATAAAGTTGTTTATAAGATATTTGTCCAAGTTGACCAAATGAATTTTGAAATGAATTGAAATTAATTTCCTTGTTTTTGCCTTGATCAATTTCGGCCAAAGGCCAAATGAAACAGTATAAATTGATTTTCATTTCATGATACACTTAACCTAATACACTTTATACAAACAAACTCCATTGAAGAAACTTTGAAAGCTTGAGGAGAAAGACTTTCTAAGAAAAAGCTTGGAATTTAGTAAGTTTTTTAAACTTACTATTAGAGAGGAATATGTTCCTTAGGTTCTAGGCTTCAACATATGTTGTTCTTAGATAATTTCTTCTTTATTTCTTGTGTCTTTGATGATGGGAATTGTTTGAAAGTGTTGAGCATGTATGATGAACAAGAATGTAACTAGTGTAGTTATATGTATTCTTTTAAGGTTTATGAAACCATGTTGCTATCTAGAGTTGTTGACCCACTCTTAAATGACCTAGATTTGATCTTGAGTTGTTTCATTGTGTTGAGACTTGAATTAGTTGAAAGATTGATGATTGAAACATTTGATTTAATGTATGGCCTAATTTGCCCAATTTGTGGAAATTGAAAATTAGGGTTTATACCTTATTCCAAATTGGGGAGTTTTCATATATGTTGAGCATTTGGGTGTTTTATATGATGTGCAAAGTTTCATGTTGATTGGATTTCATTTGGATGAGTTTTGAAGCATGAAATGACCAAATGGTCAACCTGGCACCAAATGGTGCTCTCGGCATTGTGAAGGGAATTGGGGGATTTTGGTTGCTTTGGGTGTTTTGAACATCATAAGTTCATCTTATAAATGATTTAGAATCATTCAAAATTGATTGGATCAATTTCGGACTAAAACGGACAAAAATACAAAGCAAGGGTATTTCGGTAAATTCACTTAAAATTGTTTTATTGAATTTATTTTCATAATTTGATTATTGGAATATTAAATAAATATTTTTTATTTAATTTATCAGAGAAAAATTTTTGAAATCTGAAAATCGGATTTTCACCGCTTCCGCTGCGTTACCGGACTCACCCCCTAAATAACCCCTACAAAATGGTATCAGAGCGAGTCTGATTCTAGGCCACCTAATATGATTAGCCATCATTGAATCAATGTTTAATCATGTTTTCTTGACTTTATGCATGCTTATTAGGAACTAATTTGATTAGATTTAGGGTGTATGACACTTAGCGGAAAATCCCTAATAATAAGGTTTAAATGTAATTTTGTATTTGATGCATGTTATATGGTCCGTCTTGTCAATACGGTTTATGAATATCTCTTTGTGACTACATCCGAGACCGTGCCTCTGCTGTGAGGGTGTAGCCGATAAAGATGTATTTATACCGGATGTATATCTGATACTAGATAAATTCAAGTAAAAGCGGAATTCTGAACGTGCCCTAGCTGTCAGGATTACGTAAGTAACTTGAGTTTATCATTGACGAGTATTACCTTGGTACGTCTCCTTGTGGGCCTGCCTTCGCAGCGACAACGAGAAACGGCCAGGACCGGATACTTAGGAGTCACTTTTGAGTGATTGACAAATGAGTTGTCTACCTGATGAATATACGTAGGCGAGACCGTGCCTCTGCTGTGAGCTGAAATATATTCACGGGATCCACCTTTCACTATTATATTTAATTTAATTATTAAATATTTGTATTATGTTTTGGGATTACAGTATTGCATGATTTAGTGGGAGGGGCATATTAGATTAAAAATCCATGATCTAGTTTATGCTTTTGATATTATATGAAACTGCTTTATTTCTGCTAACCGTTTTTCGTGATCTATATGATAGATTTGCGATGGCGGGTCAATCCACAAACCAGTTTGCGCGTATGTTAGATGCGAACAAACTGAAAGGCGCTGAGAACTTTACAGACTGGGAATTGGATTTGAGGATTGTCCTCGATTCCGAAAAGTTGGGTTATGTTCTTGAGGGTCCTTTACCCCTTGCAGTGGGTGAGGATGCTTCGGAGGAGGAACGCCAAGTTTTTGAAGCTTGGAAGAATGATGATTTAAGGGTTAAATCATACATCCTTAGTTCGCTCTCTCCGAAACTCAAGCAACAATACTATGGAACATCAGATTCCTATAGTATGATAACGCGATTAAGACAATCGTTCGAGAACCAGGAACAGGTTATTGTTCACAAGGTCGCCATGGAACTGTTCCATGCGCGTCTGGATGAGGGGCAAAGTGTTAGCCCACATGTTCTTCAAATGATCGATTTGATCGATCAATTGAGGCAACATAATCTCATCCTGAATGACATTTTCGGTAGGAGTGTCATTCTTGGTTCTCTGCCAGCTTCATTCCGCCAGTTTGTGATGTACTTCAACATGCACGGGACAGTCTGCACCTACCAGGAGCTACATAGGATGTTGCTCACGGCAGAAGAGGATCTGAAGAAAGGAGTCCGACTCGCCCACCTAGATCTACTTCTCTCTCTGCTTCTTCCCAAGGAATGTCCAAGGGAAAGAAGAAGAAAGGGAAGAAGAAGACCTTCGGTCCTCAACAGCAGGCGAAGATAGCTAAGCCCAAAAGGGCTTCTGAAGACAAATGCCACCACTGCGGCAAAGTCGGGCACTGGAAGAGGAACTGTCCAGATTACATTGCCCAGCTGAGGAGAGACAGAGCATCTACATCAGGTACTTTTATTTTTTCCAGTTATTGATTTATCTTTGGCTTGTGAAGCCGTTACATCCAGCTGGATTTTAGATTCTGCTTGTCCCATTCACATTTGCAATTCGTTGCAGGTGCTGAAGGAAAGTAGGAGGCTGAAGCCAAGAGAGATGCAGTTGCGGTTCGGGAGTGGAGACTCTTTGGATGCAGTTGCAGTGGGAGTATGCGAGATCTCATTGCCGAATGGGACACTTTTGTTATATGACTGTCATTTTGTACCAGGGATGTGTCGCTAATATTATATCACTTTTTGTATTAGATACAGAAGGCTATTGTATTAATATTAAGAATAGTTCTTTGTATTTATATGATAAAAATAATATTCAGATCCTTAGTTGTCCAAACCAGTATGGTCATTATACATTGCAAACTTCAAAAGATATATTAAGTACCGGAGTTAATAAACGTAGTTTACCTGTAATTAATAATACTGAACTTTGGCATATGAGACTTGGTCACATTGGCGTTAAACGCCTTACCCAATTGGTTAGGAATGGTTTGATATCAGATCTTACCATTGAATCATATCCAACTTGTGAATCCTGTATTCAGGGTAAAATGACCAAGGCCCCATTTTCTGGTGTTGGACACCGTGCCACTAACTTACTGGAACTCGTACATTCTGATGTATGTGGTCCACTAAGTCAAACTGCTCACAGTGGTTATTCGTACTTCGTTACCTTTACCGATGATTTGTCACGGTACGGTTATGTGTATTTGATGCGACATAAATCGGAAACCTTTGAAAAGTTCAAAGAGTTCCGAAATGAAGTAGAAAAACAAACTGGTAAATATATTAAATGCCTTCGATCAGATCGAGGCGGCGAATATATGAGTGGTGAGTTCATGGATTATATGAAGGAGAATGGGATTCTCGCTCAATATACTCCTCCAGGTACACCACAGCACAATAGTGTATCTGAAAGGAGAAATCAGACTTTATTGGATATGGTCCGATCGATGTTGAGTTTCACAGATTTGCCCTATTACTTATGGGGCTACTGTCTCTTAACAGCCGCACATCTTTTGAATAAGATTCCTTCAAAGGCTGTTCCTACGACACCGTATCAGATATGGTTCGGTAGGAGACCGAATCTTAATTATATTAAGGTTTGGGGTTGTCCTGCCTATGTCAGGGTAACTCAGCAAAGTAAGCTTTCGCCTCGAGGGCAAAAGTTTAGGTTTGTTGGATATCCCTCGAACACGAGGGGATATCTGTTCTATGATACCGAGCATCGAAATGTGTTCGTAGCTCGCTTCGCTAAATTTCTAGAAGTAGAATTTTTGTCAGAAGGTGGTGATCATAGACAGGTTGAGCTTGATGAAGTCCAACCTGAAAACAACGAACCAACGGAGGAACCTGAAGTTCAAGTAGATGAAGGACCTTCAACACACACACTCCGTAGGTCGGAAAGGGTATCTAGACCTCCTGAACGCTTGTATTTGATACAAGAAAAGAGTCTGGATGTTCTCTTAGTTGAAGAGACAGATCCTTTCACCTATAGAGAATCGATGTTGGACATCGACTCCGTGAAATGGCAAAGTGCCATGAAATCCGAGATAGACTCAATGCATGAAAATCAAGTTTGGGACTTGATTCCGCTTCCCGAAGGAATTGTTCCTATCGGTTGTAAATGGGTTTACAAGAGGAAGCGCGGGCCTGACGGTAAGGTTGAAACTTTACAAGGCCCGACTGGTAGCGAAAGGTTACACGCAGCGACCTGGCGTCGACTACGATGAAACTTTTTCGCCAGTAGCAATGCTTAAGTCTATCCGGATTTTGCTTTCTATAGCTGCGTATCATGACTACGAGATTTGGCAAATGGATGTCAAAACGGCTTTTCTAAATGGATTTCTTGATGAAGAAATCTATATGGAACAGCCGGAAGGTTTCACATCCAGCGAAACCTCGGGTATGGTATGTAAGCTTAAGAAGTCCATTTATGGACTTAAACAAGCTTCACGAAGTTGGAATCTTCGTTTTGACGAGATTATCAGATCGTCTGGTTTTCTCAAGAATTCGGAAGAATCCTGTGTGTATCAGAAGGCCAGTGGGAGCATGGTCGTATTTTTAGTCCTATATGTTGATGACATCCTAATCATTGGGAATGATTTAGGTATGTTGCAAAGCGTGAAAGCGTACCTCTGTAAGAATTTCTCCATGAAGGACCTGAGAGAAGCTTCCTATGTTTTAGGGATAAAACTCTATAGAGATAGAAAAAGGAGGCTGATTGGGTTATCCCAATCAACGTACATAGATAAGATCTTGGAACGGTACAGTTTTGGTAACTGTAAGACAACAAACATACCGTTCAGACATGGGATTCATCTTTCTAAGAAGATGTGTCCACAAACAGAAGATGAGAAGGTTAGAATGTCTAACCAACCTATGCTGCTTCGTGTTGGGTAGCATAATGTATGCCATGTTATGTACGAGGCCTGATATCAGTTTCGCTGTTAGCGTAACTAGTCGATATCAGTCCAATCCAGGTAATGACCATTGGATGGCCATTAAACATATCCTAAAGTATCTTAAAGGTACTAAGGATAAGTTATAATATATGGAGGAAACGAACTGCAGGTTAATGGGTATACAGACTCCGATTTCCAATCGGATCCCGATGATAGAAAGTCTACATCTGGATTTGTCTTTACCCTTAACGGAGGTGCAGTTTGTTGGAAGAGTTCCAAACAGGGATCGACAGCTGATTCCACCACTGAGGCGGAATATATTGCAGCTTCTGAAGCTGCAAAAGAGGCTGTGTGGATAAAGAACTTTATCACAGAATTGGGAGTTGTCCCAAGTATCGAGAATGCGATTCCGTTATACTGTGATAATACTGGAGCCATTGCGCAAGCAAAGGAACCGAGGGCGCATCAGAAGTCGAAGCATGTGGAACGCAAGTACCACATCATTCGAGAGATTGTGTCGCGAGGGGATATTGTCGTGTGCAAGGTACCGAGTGAAGACAATGTAGCAGACCCGCTGACGAAGGCCATACCTCCGAAGTTGTTTGATAAACACGTGGAGTCGATGGGTATTAGATACAATCGATATTGGCACTAGAGCAAGTGGGAGATTTGTTGGGGTTGGTGCTCAGAGCGCCAATTCCCGGTTGTATTTTGTTTTTAATACTTCTGTAAAACATTATTATCAGTAATAATATATGCAGTTTCTATAATATAATCTATTCTTTTATATGGTAAAGACGTAATGACCCTAGAATGATTAGTCATGATACAGTTGCAAAAGCGTCGCAACGGACATTGAGTGTATCATGACGTTGTCATTCTCAGACAGTTCCTGGTCAAGGTTTACACTACTTGGTCAGTATAGTAAACCCGTTGAGACCGGTACATGTCGTATACTGGAATATATGATTCCAATGGTTTCTCAATGAACCATTAGTCTTGGAGACTAGTATAGACGTGTAGGTGTTTATAGCGGATAAACACTGAACGACTCACCGAAGATTCTTAATGGATGGTACACCAGCGTCAATAAGAATCTTCTTGGGTTGAGTAGCACTTGTGATTCTTAGACTTGAGATGCCATTGTGGGCACATGAGACATCTTCTACACTTAGATGGCAGTCACGTCACCGATCTATTTAGATCAGACCTCCGCCTGTTCGTTGGGTGTAGATAGATCCTCAGGGTGTCCTATGTGTATCAAGATAGGATCCGTCAGTTCTGTGTACCAGAGCATAGGTAGTCCATATGATTAGCAATCAGATAAAACCATGGGCCCGTGGTAAGTTTAGAAGCTAGTTCTAAACATTCTTTTTGAGATTGCTAATAGAATAGTCGACTGGATAGTCCCGATAGAGATTTGACGTTTACATCTATATCTCTGGGATTTATCCGGATACCTGTGACGGAGGAATTATACATTTGCCATGACCTCGACCTGTATGGTTTAGCGAGATTATCCGTGATCGTCATAATCTACGGGTGGATAGATTATGGACATGAAATTTGATTTCGTGACGGATATACCTGAACCTAGAGAGTCTCAATAATGAAACATACTCGTTGAGCACTAGAGCAACATAAATAAATAATATTGATTATTTATAAAGTCGTTTAATGGTTAAACGCAAGATACATGCTAAAGAGACTAGATAGTCATTTGCTAATTATTGTGTATTTACATTTAATACTTGATTAATTTAATACACATTAATTAATAGTCAAAATGAGTTATTTGACTTATTTCCTAAATGAATATATGTTTTTAATATTTAATGTAAATATTATACATATATTTAATATATTGTATTTGATTATTTAATTAATTATTTAATTGTTAAATGATTAAATTAATTAAAATATAAATATCTTATGTTAGGATATTTAAAGTAAATGACATTAGTTGCATTTGTTGACCAAATAAATATCTAATAAAGTTGTTATAAGATATTGTCCAAGTTGACCAAATATTTTTGAAATGAAATTGAAATTAATTTCCTTGTTTTTGCCTTGATCAATTTCGGCCAAGGCCAAATGAAACAAGTATAATTGATTTTCATTTCATGATACACTTAACCTAATACACTTTATACAAACCTCCATTGAAGAAACTTTGAAAGCTTGAGAGAAGAAAGACTTATCAAAGAAAGCTTGGAATTTAGTAGGTTTTTTAAACTTACTATTAGAGAGGAATATGTTCCTTAGGTTCTAGGCTTCAACATATGTTGTTCTTAGATAATTTTCTTTCTTTATTTCTTGTGTTTTTGATGATGGGAATTTTGTTTGAAAGTGTTGAGCATGTATGATGAACAAAGAATGTAACTAGTGTAGTTTATATGTATTCTTTTAAGGTTTATGAAACCATGTTGCTATTCTAGAGTTGTTGACCCACTCTTAAATGACCTAGATTTGATCTTGAGTTGTTTCATTGTGTTGAGACTTGAATTAGTTGAAAGATTGATGATTGAAACATTTGATTTAATGTAATGGCCTAATTTGCCCAATTGTGGAAATTGAAAATTAGGGTTTATAACTTATTCCAAATTTGGGGTTTTCATATATGTTGAGAATTTGGGTGTGTATATGATGCATGCAAAGTTTCATGTTGATTGGATTTCATTTGGATGAGTTTTGAAGCATGAAATGACCAAATGGTCAACCTTGGCACCAAATGGTGCTCTCGGCATTGTGAAGGGAAATTGGGGATTTTGGTTGCTTTGGTGTTTTGATGTTTTGAACATCATAAGTTCATCTTAGAAATGATTTAGAATCATTCAAAATTGATTGGATCAATTTCGGACTAAAACGGACAAAAATACAAAGCAAGGGTATTTCGGTAAATTCACTTAAAATTGTTTTATTGAATTTATTTTCATAATTTGATTATTGGAATATTAAATAAATATGTTTATTTAATTTAATCCGAGAAAAGTTTTGAAATCTGAAAATCGGATTTTCACCGCTTCCGCTGCGTTACCGGACTCACCCCCTAAATAACCCCTTCACAACCTTGTTTCCATTCTAGAGTGTGATAACCACTCTTAATGCCTAGAATTTTTCTAGTGTTCTTAATGTGTGGTGGCTTTAATGGGTGTTGGATTATTAGATTAATCTTGCTAAAAATTGGATTTAAAGCATGTAATTTGCCATTTTCTGTTATGGATCAGACCTGGTTCTTGTTCTATTTTGGTGATGAAAATGTTGTCTTTTTAATGTATTGGATGTGTTTTGGGAGTTGGAACAATTTCCGGAAAGTGTTTCGGAGTTGAAATAAGCGAAAACGGCAAAAAACGGCGTTACCGGGTGACTTTTGAGCCAATCGGGTGACGGTTGCCCAAACATTGAATCTGTCACTGTTCGGGCAGCCCATGAACTGCCCTGACACTATTGGGGCTGACCTGGGCAGTCCCAATAAGTGTTGGGTGGTCGGTTCGGTCAAAAACGTGTTTTGCGTCATTTTACGGAAAAATATTTTTCGTAAAAGTTTCGCTACGTTTCATATATATTTATGTCGTTATTTGATATCGAATAAATAGGTTTAGGTGAAATACGAATAAATTATTCATAATATATATTGAATAATTTATTCGGTATTTTGAGAAAGTTTTAAAGTACGATTTCGCCAAACCGCATTTATGCTGCGCCCATCACCCAAAACCCCAACAAAAATGATATTAGAGCCGGTCTGATGCTTCATCCTTTACATTACTCATGCTTGATATTTGATATATAATCCAATTTTAATGTTCGCAGATGCTTGGAATCTATATATGTTTCTTTACTTTTCGGTTCTATACTAACAGAAATGTAACTGAAATTTAATAGTTAAATTGTGTTATGTTTTCTAAGGTAGAATTGAAATGTTTAGAAAATGATTTAGATTAAAATTCTGCATTTGATGTAGATTATAGCTTCCAGAAGAAAATCCCCGTCTTTAAATATGGCTGTAAAGTAATGTGTATTGGATAAATGTTTCTTGGTCCATCTTGTCAGTACGGTTTTATGGGTATCTTTCTATAACTGTATCCGAGATCGTGCCAAAGCTGTGAGGGTGTAGGTTATAGAATTATTATCCATACCGGTTGTATATTGATACTGGACAAGTTCAAGCGGAAGTGGAAATCCTGAACGTGCCAAAGCTGTCAGGACTACACCGGTAGCTTGAGTTTGTCATTGACAAGTGTAGCCTTGATACGCCTCCTTGTGAACGTGCCAAAGCTGTCACAACGAGAAACAATCAAGACTAAAACCAGAAGTCATTGGTGAGTGATTGACAAATAGTTTTCTACCTAATGAATATACGTAGGCGAGATCGTGCCAAAGCTGTGAGTCGAAATATATTCATGGGATCCTACTCTCACTATGGGATTCGATTTAATTATTGAATTCTCATTGTCCGTTGGGGATTACAGTATTACGTAAAGTAGTGGGAGACACTGCTGGGTTTAACATCCATATCTTAAGCAGTGTGTAATATTTTATGGAATTTACTGCTTTCGTTTTCCTTTTATTCTATATTGCTTATAGAATTATATTTCTAATCCATTGCATGCTTATTACTTGAATATGTTTTCTAACTTTACTTATGGTTGCGTAGTTCTAGAATAGGTTCTAGAATAGGTTCTAGAAAGATAATAGACTTAGATATTGTTAGATTAGTTTAAAACAATCGGGAACTGTTGTTCCGATTTCCTTGTAAATCAAGATGGTTAGTGACTTAGTTTCTAAGTCGCGATTAGGTAATCTAAATGGATATCTGTTTAGGATATAACTGTCTAGTTAGAATTTTTTCTTATGCAGTAAGAATTGACTTGAATAGTTCATGTCTCGAGATTCTTGACTGGCATTAAGAAAACTCATTTAGTGTTTTTTATATCTTTTAAAGACGTTTCTTGGCTTTAGCGACTTTTAGAAGTCACGTGTCTGACACAGTTTGCTAATCAATTATTTGTAATTGTTGTGAATAATTGAACGCAAATTAAAAAGCTAAATAAATGAGATATGTATAGTTGTGTATAGAGAATATTGATTCTCACAATACGACGACTATAAGTATTGGATACTAGATCTCCCGTCTAGTTAATTAAAATAATGTTAATGACTGTTTTGATATTTGATATCAGAACTTGTGACTATTGGATAGCTACTTGTTCTGTATAAACAGTTGTTACATATTTTAATATGACTAGTAGTGTCATTGATGAAAGATGAACATTAAGAAAAATATTCGGTAAAGTAAATAACTTATAACTGTGTTTTATGAGTTATAAGTGCGGTTTATACCCACTTATTATGGCATTCTTAACTTATTATTTGGTTATGTTTCGTACCATTTAAGGTCATTTATAGTTTATTTTATGTTTTATTTGTAGGAGTATTAATACATGGATCTTGGGACATCTGCACGTGTTTTGGGACCATACGGAAGCATTGGACACGTATGGGAGCATAGGAAACATCGTGCAGTGAGAAAAATATTACTGGCGTCGCGGCACCCAAGTTCAGGCGCCAGCAAGCAGACACGTCCCAGCCAAAAGGTCGAGGATCAGGCGCCGCAGCGCCATACGTAGGCGCCACGGCGCCTGCAAGACCACGCGTTACATACACACTCCAGAGGGTTTAGCGCTGCGGCGCCTAAGCCCAAGCGCCGCGGCGCTGCGGGATAAGAAGACACGAGTACCAGAACATGATATTTAGGGTTTTCTAAGATACCCGGATGACTCCAGGGCTCTATTATAAATACATGACTTTGTCCAAGACTCAAAGAGAGGCTAATACACACCACAAAACATAGAAACACATATTTTAAGAGATCCAAGGAGGAGGATTGAAGAGAAACGAGAGGAGATAAAGGCAGTGACATCCGAAGAGGAAGAGATTCAATTCGGGTTTTATCATCTTATTTCTTTCTTAGAACTCTAATGATTTCCATTAGATTCATGGATTTCCATTAGATTCATGACTTGTTTATCATTTTTTTTATCTTTTGTCATGAACTAAACTCTTTAATTCTAGAGAATGATGTAACTGATGCTTGAACCTTGTATTGTTTGATAATTTTGTTATGAAGTTTTATTGATTTATTTGTATTCTTTTGAGTTTAATGTTTTGTGTTTGCTGGCCACAAATATGATGATATATGTTTGAAATCTATCTCTCGAGAGAGGGGATTTTGAATGGATCTAGAGAATATGACCTAGGATTTTATAGAGTTCGAGAGAATCTGTAGTTTCTTTGAAGTCGTTAACATAGAATCACATAGCGTAATGAGTTGTTAACTACTAGATTTTTATAGAGATATCGAAGTCTGTAGTTGATGATATTTTCACTCGGCACTCGAGAGAGGGAGTGGATATTTTCGCAGTCTTGACTTATAAACAATATAACTGAACAAGGATTAATTGGCATGACAAATACATATGTGACAGCTAGGTGAAATCAGAACTAGAATCTATATCGTATTAGTTCCTCCTATTTTATTATTATTATTATTATATTTTATTTAATTAATTAAATCTTTGTTAATTATCATCTAAATAAAGTTAGGATTATCAATTGTAGTATTTAGTGCGAGTTAACACAATCCATGTGGGTTCAACGCTCTTCACTAATATTTATACTAAAACTTGACACCGTACACTTGCGGTATGATATAAAATATCACAACAAGTTTTTGGCGCCGTTGCCGGGGATTGTTTGTTTAATTCACATTAATACTACTACCAAGTAATCTTAGCTTTAATTAGATTTTTATCTTTTATTTTTTAGTTTATTTTTGTTTTGTATTTACTTATTTTGTTTTTATTTGGTTTATTGATTTTTTTTCTTTTTCTTTTGGTGCTTCAGTGAATGCGAAGATCCACAAGTCTCGACTCACTCCTGTTTGACCCTGAAATAGAAAGAATAGCGAGGAGACTAAGGGAAGAAAGAAAATTTGAACAAGAAGCAATGACAGCTGAAAACAGAGAGATCAACCCACGCCAGGTGGCAATCAGAGATCACTTCAAGCTGATCATTGATGATACCTATTCTGGGATTGCCCATCAACCAATCAACACCAACAATTTTGAGTTAAAACCTGCATTGATCAACATGATACAAAGAAATCAGTTTGGGGGTTCAGCTGTAGAGGACCCCAACTTGCACTTAAGGATGTTATTGGAGATTGCATATACTATAAAGATGAATGGTGTGAGTAAAGAGGCTATCAGGCTACGCTTATTTTCATTCTCTTTACGAGATAAAGCGTGGGATTGGCTTCAATCAACACAGACAGGGAGTATCATGACATGGCAGGATATGGCTACGAAATTTCTTGAGAGGTTTTTTCCACCAGCTAAATCAGCTCAACTAAGGGCAGAAATCAGTATATTTAAGTAGTTGGAGACTGAGACTCTATATGAAGCATGGAAGCACTTCAATGATCTAATACGAAGATTCCCACAACATGATTATGTAGATTGGGTCTAGATTCAATTGTTCTATAATGGGCTGAATGGTTCAAATAGGACTGTGGTTGATGCAGCAGCTGGGGGAGCTCTATTTAAGCAATCAGCTGAGGACACCTACAATCTATTAGAAGAAATGGCCATTAACCATTTTCAATGGCCAAGTGAACGCGCTACGGTGACCAAAGTGGCTGGCATATATGAAGTGGACCCTTTTGTGGCACTTACAGCTCAAATTTCCACATTATCTACTCAAGTAGCAACCTTGAAAAATCTACGAGTACCATTTATTGAATCAGCGGTAGCTACAAATATGTGGTTATTGGAAGGAGAACCAAACTTTGACCAAGTCCAATATGTGAACAATCAAAATTTCAACAGCTATAGAGGAAATCCTGTGCCTAATCGATATCATCCAAACTTATCATATGCTAATATAGAGAATGCCTTGCAACCTTCATTGGGCTTTGACTATCAAAGAGTTGAGCAGAAATCTTCCTTATAAGATTTCATGAGCACATTTGTTGCTAATACTTCAGCAAGGTTTGAGAAGAATAAGTCAAGGCTAGACAATATTGAGACACACATGGAAAATATCGGGCCAACAATGAAGTCTTTAGAAACACAGATTGAGCAGATTACTTCCTCCATGACCAAGCAGCAGTAAGGGATATTTGGATAAACTGCCACAGCTGCCAAGCTATCTGTTTCATGTCAAAGCAGCCAATGGATATAAAAGAAGAAGCTACCATGACCACCAATTGGGTGGTTGCGTCTGGCTGAAGACGTTAAACTTAGCGCTAGCGGGGAGTAGACCCGGCCGGCGGTTCGGTTCCGGTTCGGAACCGAACCAAACCGGCAGATTTCCGTTTGGAACCGAACCGAACCGGCCGATTTCCGATTCCACACTTAAGTGGAACCGAACCACCGAACCGAACGGTTCGGTTCCGGTTCTGTTCGGTTCAAATATATATATATTTTTAAATTAATAAAAATAAATGAAATGAATTTTATAAATAAAAAAAATTTATTACATTGAAGAGCTTGAGCTTAAATTTTTAAAAATTTAAGTTGCCTACGTATCCTCTAAGGGTGAGAGGAATCAAAGCTCACGTAGTTCCATTACAAGTTTTAGTCTTTTAGACATATCTCCTTTGTAAATTATAATTTTACAATTATCAATCATCATTATCAGTTGATCATTCTGCTCCGATTCCGCTTGCACTTGTTGCAGAAGCATTATCGAACAAATCTTCAAAATCATCGGGGACATCTTCTTGTTGTCTCAGATCAGCTCGAGTCCAATCATCCACACAAGCTGTTGCTTCTAGAGTGCTTGGATGTAATGAAGATCGCCTAGCTTCCAATATATTACCTCCCAAGCTGAAGGCTTGCTCAACCGCAACGGTGGAAATATTGCCGTATCCACTAGAAAATTTATAGATAACCCCACAATAGTTGCAAATTGCTCGTTGTGAACCATCTTCTAGGCGTTCCAAAGTAAAATGAATTTTGAAAATATCCGAGGACCGAGCCTTAACTTCTCTTCTCCGTGATTGTGCACTGACACTAGGGCCGCTCTCTTGGGTTGGCATTTTTGACATAATGTTCTCAGATGAGCTTGCCATTTTTCGTTTGAGAAATTAGGAAGAAAAATAAGAAAATTGAATAATTGCGATGCGAATGATAACAAATTAACAACTAAATGAATTGAGATTGAGAATAAGAATATAAGATTATAAGAGAATTGTATTGAAGTAAGATTGAGAATAAGAGATTTATAGAAAATGAGAGAGTTGGGAATTGGTGTGATGAAATTATGAAAAATGAATCCTATTTATAGAATTTTTGAATTTTTTTGATACAAAAAATGCCCCTAAATATAACCGTTTTATTACCGTTATTAGGGGTACATTAGTAATTTATATTTTATATAATAAATATAATTTATTTTTTTTATTTTTTTTATTTGGGCAGGGAGCTGTTGGCTCCCTGCCCCCCAATGGCTACTAGCCGTTGGGGGCGCGTAGGGTTCCTGTTGGAACCCTACGGTTCCAACCTGAACCGTTCGGTTCCGGTTGAAACCGTCCTAACCGGTGGAACCGTACAGTTCCACCGGTTCGGACCGGTTCGAGTTGGGGTGGAACCCCAACCGAACTGGTCCCTTTCCGGTTCGGTTCCGGTTCCGAACGGAACCTTGGCCGGGTCTAGCGGGGAGGCAACCCTTGCATTTATTTTATTATTATTTTTCTTTATTTTAATTTTTATTTTATTGTGTGCTATTTGTTTATTCGTTTTGCATGATATTTATGCAGGTAGCACGAGAACACAACGCTCGCGCAACCAAATTCTAACCAGCATGAGCCTGATCAACTCCATGTACGGTAGTGTTGTTTCTCACTCTTGTTCTTTATATTTATCTTTCATTGAGGATAATGCAAGTTTTAAGTTTGAGGGTGTGTGCATGTTGTTTACTTGTTATTTATAAAAAAAAAAAAATTATTTTTAGTCATAGATAGTAAAGCATAAATCCTATGATGAATTTTGTTTGTTTATGAGTGAAATTTTAGAAACGATAAGTGCCCAATTTACTTTTATCTGATGCCTTGAGTAGTTGATTTATGTTAGACTCGTAAGCACTCAATTATAGGTTTTTAGCAGTGAAAACTTAAGTAGTTGACAAGGTGACTAGTTGAAGAAATGGCATGTCGATGAATGACCGTTTGCTTAGATGTCTATCTTGATTTTCTAGTGTTATGATATATGGTATGGATAGAAATAAAAGAAAAAAAGTGTCTAAAGAAAGAAAATAAACCACCTATAACCGATAAGCGTGAAGCTACCCATGAGCGAGTATTAAGACCACTATGGGGAGAAATGATACCTTAAAGGGTAGGTGTGTTGAAAGAGAAAAGAAAAAGTTCAAAAAAAAATGAGAAAAGCAAAAAGAGACAGAAAAAAAAAAAAAAGAAAAATCATACCATATTGAGCACAAAATAAAGAAATTACATAGCATACTTGAGATATCTAGGTTGGTTTGACCCATCGATCCCAATTTTTAAACGAAATCATTAAGTTGACTTACTTAGGATCAAGTTGTGACTGAACCTTTACACACACACACACTGTAGAGTCTAGCTTAGATGTTTTACTCAAGAATTTGGATTTGAGTCACATTGCGTACTTTGAAAGTTCTCTAATTTCATTTATAAGCTTTCTTTGAGGATAATTTCATGCGTAACTATCGGGACTATGCTTTTATTTGTTTTATATTTTTGCATGATTGTGTGTGAATGACATTTATGGTATCATCGCTGTAAGCCCTCACAAGACTATAACTTGTCCACTAGGGTTGCCTAGGGGTTTAAAGACTTGTTGCATACGTTAAATGCAATAGTGATCCCTAAGAAAGTGGCTTAGTTAATTTAGTTATTTTTATTTGTTTATTTATATTTAGTTTTTATTTTATCTTTTACTCGGGATTAGCAAAATCTTAAGTTTGGGGGTGTTTGATAAGTACGGTTTATACCCACTTATTATGGCATTCTTAACCTATTATTTGGTTATGTTTCGTACCATTTAATGTCATTTATTGTTTATTTTATGTTTTATTTGTAGGAGCATTAATACATGGATCTTGGGACATTTACACGTGTTTTGGGACCATACGGATGCATTGGACACGTACGGGAGCATAGGAAATAGCACGCAGTGAGAAAATTATTACTGGCGCCGCGACACCCAAGTTCAGGCGCCACGGCACCAGCAAGCAGACGCATCCCAGCCAAAGGTCGAGGATCAGGCGCCGCAGCGCCATGCCCAGGCGCCACGACGCCTGCAAGACAACACGTTACATACACACTCCATAGGGTTTAGCGCCACGGTGGCCAAGCCTAGGCGCTGCGGTGCTACGGGATAAGAAGACACACATACCAGAACGTGATATTTAGGGTTTTCTAAGATACCCAATGACTCCAGGGCTCTATTATAAATACATGACTTCATCCAAGACTCAAAGAGAGGCTAATACACAACACAAAACACAGAAACACATATTTTTAGAGATCCAATGAGGAGGATTGAAGAACAACAAGATGAGACAAAGGTGGTGACATTCGAAGAGGAAGAGATTCAATTCGGGTTTTATCATCTTATTTCTTTCTTAGAACTCTAACGATTTCCATTAGATTCATGACTTGTTTATCATTGTTTTTATCTTTTGTCATGAACTAAACTTCTTAATTCTAGAGAATGATGTAACTGATGCTTGAACCCTGTATTGTTTGCTAATTTTGTTATGAAGTTTTATTGATTTATTTATATTCTTTTGAGTTTAATGCTTTGTGTCTGCTGGCCACAAATATGATGATATATGTTTGAAATCTATCACTCGAGAGAGAGAATTTTGAATGGATCTAGAGAATATGACCTAGGATTTTATAGAGTTCGAGAGAATCTGTAGTTTCTTTGAAGTCGTTAACATAGAATCACATAGCGTAATGAGTTGTTAACTACTAGATTTTTATAGAGTTATCGAAGTCTGTAGTTGATGATATTTTCACTCGCACTCGTCGAGAGAGTGAGTGGATATTTTCGGAGTCTTGACTTATAAACAATATAACTGAACAAGGATTAATTGGCATGACAAATATATAGGCGACAGCTAGGTGAAATCAGGATCTAGAATCTTTATCGTATTAGTTCCTCCTATTTTATTATTTTTATATTTTTTTTTATTTAATTAAATCTTTGTTAATTATCATCTAAATAAATTTAGGAATATCAATTGTAGTATTTAGTGCGACTTAACACAATCATTGTGGGTTCGACTTTCTTCACTCATTTTTATACTAAGACTTGACACCGTACACTTGTGGTACGATATAAAATATCACAACAATGAGATTTCATCATAAAAGCATTAGATGTTTGTTCCTTATGGTAAAAGATGGTCTGATATGAGATCACACCACATATCTTTATCCATTTAATGAATATTGTATTCAGGTTATGATTAAAACTCATTTAACCAATGATTGTCATTGGACCACAAGATTTATTAGACTAATACATTAGATGTATGTAGTTTAATGAATTAGAAATTACGTTAGATAGTTTTCTTTACTTCGTAACTTGGTTAATGAATTATCATGACTTAGTTGCATGTTTCTAATAAAGAATATATTGAATGTCTTGAATTGTTCAAGAATTTTCAATATGTTTCTGATGAAACGCGGATAGAATATTTTGAATGGTTCAAAGATATTCTATTTGTAGTGCTGAAAACTATATTTTTAAAATTCATTGTGAGTCTTTGAATTGTTTGAAGATGTTTGATATGATCAAACATATGAATTTAAGATAATTAGTTCTAAAGTTATTTAATGAATATGATTCTAACTCAATATTAAACTTCCGCGATTCCATTTTGATGGAATTGGTCAGTGGGAGTAATCCAATCTTATATTATTTGATTCGTTGATATTGAGTGTTACCGAATTAGTTTCAATACTCTTGAGGTTATGCTCCAATAACACTAATTCATCTATTTAATTAAGGTTCCATTTGTTTCTACAATTATATAAATGATATGTATAGTAAAAAATTTGAATCTTATAAGTTTAAGATTTGAAACTTTCTTTTGTATAATTGTTATATAATTGAATGTAGTTGTGCCTCTGAGGTACAAGTAAAGTTTATCGTTTATTCTATTTAATAGAATATTGTATTCTGTTTGATAGAATATCTTTTCTACGATACCGAGTAATATAATTGTTCTATTACTTGGTGCTTAACATTGGATGTTGACGATTGCAGAAAAGACTTGACTTATTGAAGTCAAATGTGAGAATGATAAACTATAATGGAACTACGTAATTAATAAAATGAAAATACCCTTAGACATCTTCCGTATAAGTTCAATAGGATGTCAGAATCATTTATAAAGTATTTGATACTTAATGATTCTATTGTTTTCTTATCGAAGAAAATTATCCTATAACTTATAATGGGAGCGAAATTTGATATCGATTTCGGTAGTTATTATTGAACCATAAATCTAAAATTTTTCATAGCTTACTACGATCAAGTTTTGAATTTGATTAGGCTTTCATTATGAATAGTTCATAAAATGTGCAAATTGTTCGCGCAATCAAAAGCAAAGTGATCTATTGTAGATTCTGAGAAAACTTGTCTCAAGTCGCACTAATTGAACAATTAAAGATCTATTGGTTAATGTTGATATTAAACTATAGATGTTGGCTAAAGAATGCAAAGTGGCGTTCTTGAGTGATTTCTTCGAATGAGAGATCCGTTATGATTTCTTTGTTTGAAGAGTTCATTCTAGAATGGCCCTACAGTTTGTATTATGCTAAGATCATAATTTGATATACTAGCTTAAGGAGCCTATTGTAGACTTAGATAAGCTTTCAGGAAATTCGTGTTCTCTGATTTTGATATCAGTCAGATTGTCTGATTTTATCAAAGTATAGAGAAAACATTTTTGTCAGTAGGGTCAGTGGGAGCGTACAAATTTCTTTCTAGTATTATATATCTCAAGTCTTATTTTCTTTGTGAAAGAAGTGAGAGTAGTCTCTGTTATATTTGATATAAAGTTTTATATATGATATAAAACTAAGAGACTTGTGTAATACTCCCATTAGTCGCATATTAGATACGATCTAATAAAGAACACAGTAAGATTATCTGTATGATAGTTAGTATAACCGTTTGACAGTTAACGTGTCTTTTATATATATAACATTCATCTTTCGTAAAGGATGATTCATTTATCAAAAGATAGATTGATTGGAATGTCTAGTCAATCTTAAGCATCATGGGATGATGGCGTGATGAATATTATATTATGTGCAATTAAAGATATTAATTTAATCGTAATTGTTACGAGTTATTTTGATATACTACAGACCATATGATGGGTCTTGAAACATGTTCTTTGTGATCTTTGAGATATTAAGAACGAGTTTCTTGTTCATGGAGAATTTAGTCTGCAACCATAAAATCAGATTAGTTTTGATTCTAATTATGAAATTAGATGGTCTATGTCATATAAAGTCAGAAAAGATGCAGTGGAAGTGTCACAGTTGATTCTATTAAATTAGTGGAATCAGTTGCAACCTTTGAAGTATTGACTTGATCTCTAAATACATAGACAACTCAGTAGCTATAGCACAATACTGATATAGCGTCTGAGTTATATTGATGTGGAATTTGGATTCTGCAAAATATGAATGATGCTGGCTAAGGAAAACAGTTGGGTTTGTTGGACAGACTCGATTTATTAAAGCAGGCTCACTTGTTGTTGCCTACCTCTTGAGTGCTGGTGAGCGCTTAAGGGCCATGAGTATGCGATACACATTAAGATGTGTATAGGATTCCATGGATTGGCACTGGAGCAAGTGGGAGAAATTATTAGGGTTGGTGCTCAGAGTGCCAATCCGGATCGTATTTATGTCTGATTCATAAATACGAGCAATTCTATTTTCCATAATATTATTAGTTTAATGGTAGCACCCTTGTCTTTTATACACATATTCGATCTAATTACGATAGGTTATCTGATTACGATTAGATTGAAACTAAATCTGGTTTAGTGATACGTGTATATTAGACAAAGACCATATGATTTACAATATAGTGTGCAATTACAACGTAGTTTCTATTTGACATTGGGAAGCGCACTATAAGATTGTATATCCTTAAATAAAGTTTTTGGTCAAGATTTACTAACACGGGTCAGTTAGTAAAATCCGCTGAGACCAGTACGTGTCATATATCGTGACTTAGTCCGATGGTTTATCCCAATGAACCATGAGTCTCGGGAGACTCGTATAGACATGTAAGTGTTTATTTGATAAGATACTGAAGGACTCACTGAAGACTTCCAAATAGAGGGTACACCAACGTCAATAGGAATCTTCACGAGTTACCTGAGCATAATGGTCCTCCAACTTGAGATACCACAGTGGGATATATGAGTTATCCTCCACACTTTGATGGCAGTCACGTCAACGATCTATTCATTATCACACCTCCGCCTGTTCGTTGGGTGTGGACTGATGCACATGATATCCAGTGCGTATCAAGATAGGATCCGTCAGTCATGTGTACAAGGCATAGGCATCCGCACGTGTTTACGATCTAGTAAATCCATGGCCGTGGTATAACTTTGGAAATCAGTTCTGAGTGTTATTTAGAGATCGTAAATTGAAAGTCGACTGCATTATACCGAACGAATTTGACGTTTTCATCTATATCTCAGGCATAATACGGATAGCCTATGACGGAGGGATTATACGTATGTAGTGACCTCGGCTTGCATAGTTTTGCGAGATTATCTGTGGTCGTCATAATCCATGAGTGGGTGGATTATGGACACGAAATTGGATTTCGTGACAGATAAACCTAAACTTAGAGAATCCCACAATATGAAGTGTACTCGTTGAGCACTTGGGCAACTCAATATGAATAATACAGATTATTCATTATACTTCACCGGATTAAATGAGTTAATTCGGATTGTTTAATCGGTTAAACGATAACACATGCATTAGGGGATTTTGTCCGATAATAATTATTGTGTATTTGTATTTGATACATAATACGATTAGATACACATTAATTATTTGTCAAATGAGATTTTGACACATGCCATAAATATATGTATTTGTTATTTATTGTAAATATATATATATATATATAATAATAATAATAATTATTATATTAATTAATTATTTAGATATTTAATTGTTAAATGTTTAAATGATTAAATAATACTTATATTTCATAAATGTTATGAAATATGGCCAATTATTATTTGTACACTTGCATGATTTAAATTAGACTTTATGTGTGCAATTTTTGATTGGTTAAGATAAAGTTTAATTTATTTTGATTGGATCAAATTTTTGAAAGGACAAAATTGCCCCCCCTTTAGTCGTTCATCACTCCCTTTTGTTTGAAATTTTTTTCTTTTTCCTTTAACCCATCTTGATGACCGAATGAGCTCCCAAGAATGTCTCCTAAATCATGTTTGATGATCTAAGGAAAGAAATGAAGGGAAACAAGAAAAAGAACTAATGAATTAGGAGATTTAGTTAAGTCTTCAAATTCCTAAGTTTGGAAAATTTGTTTCATATTTCTTGTTGATCTTATGAGATCTAGGGTTTCTTAATTTCTATAAAATTTGGGGCTTTTGTTGTTGGATGATGGATTGGAAGCTATTGATGCATGTGTGAAATGTATTTGGAACTAATTAGTGTAATTATAGTCCAATTTGTTCAATTTGTTGTTGGACAGCCTTGTTGTCATTCTAGAGTGTGATAAACACTCTTATTATGCCTAGAATTGTTCTAGAGTTCTTCATGTGTGATGGCTTTAAATGGGTGTTGGATTAATTAGATTAATCTTGCTAAAAATTGGATTTAAAACTTGTAATTTGTCCATTTTCTGTTCTGGATCGGACCTGGTGCTTGTTCTGTTTGTTGATGAAAATGTTGTATTTTTAATGTATTGGATGTTGATGAGCGGAAAATATATCAATATTTACCGCCCCTTTAACTTAATATTTTGTTTAGTTTCTCGGGTTTGATGAATGTTTTGATGTGTTTTAGTTTATTTTGCAGATAAAATAATATCGGGTCTCAATGAAATCATTTAGGATGAAATATGGGTCAAATAAGGGCAATTATTGGACTTGATATATTAATTTTGGAGATTGGAAACTTGAAAGGGCGTTTTTGACGAAGTGCAGTTTTGGAAATTCCAGTTTTGCGCATCTGTCGTATTTTGAGCATAACTGTTTACTCAGATATCGGATTGAGCTGATTCAAGTTGCAGATTAAAGAAGAGTCAAAGATCTAGAACTTTGAAAGAGAACATATTTTCAAATTCTGATGATTTCATGACCGAAATTGATGAACCATCCAGAAGTGTGTGGAGTGTGATTATTAAAAGTCATTATCAATCATTTTCAAAGCAAAATATTAATTAATAAATAATTAATAAAAATTATCAAATCACCACCAAATAAGATAAGAAATTAGTGGAGCAATTATGGATTTAGTGGAGTAATTAGTGGAGAAATTAATAATGGATTTGGTGGAGAAATTGATTGATGATTTGATGGTGGCAAAATTTTGCCTATAAATACCAAGCCATTTCATTTGTAAAATTCATACTTTCTTCTTTGAAATTCTTAATGAATAAATAAGAAGATTGTATCTAGTTTGTTTATTTTTAGTTTTCAGTAATTAATTTTCAGTTTCGCACTTTCTTTTCTTTACTTTTCAGTTTTTACTTTCCGCAATTTACTTTTACGCACAATACTTTTATTTCTTTAATTTTTCAGTTTTTACTTTTCAGTAATGAGGAGGTAATTTCCCAAGCTAGGGTGAAAGGTAATTCTTTTACTATTACTATTTAGATTAATCTCCCTTAAAAATAATATATTCACTATTTAAAATACTGATTAATAAAGGATACCGCTAGATTGGTCGGTTGGCAATTCAATTTAATCTGGTTTAAACCTGACTAATCAAGGATACCGCCAGATTGGTCGGTTGGTAAATTTATTTTGGTACCGCCTTTATGGCTGGATTATGGACAAATATTACCGCCTATATGGCTGGTTGGACTTAATTTGACTTAATCAGGATACCGCCAGATTGGTCGGTTGGTAAAATAATATCACAAGTTTATATATTATTTTATGGGAGATATCTAAATTAGTAGTAGTAAAAGTAATTCCTTTTACCTTAGCATTTATTTTATTGTAATTTACTTTTCAGCTTTTACTTTACCGCAATTACTTTCAAGCATTTTCATTTTATGTCTTTTACTTTTAAGTTTTTATTAGCCCTAGTTATGTGTGGTAACTAAATTAGTTATCTGGGGTTGTGATGAAATCCAATATCACCGTTTTATAAGGGTTAGATTATAGCTTGGGTAATATAAAGATTTATTTTTGTGTCTTAAACTTAATGCTTTTCATTAACTGGCCATTAATAAAATTGATCTGGTAAATCTAAAATGAACTAGACATAGGGATTTTAGGTTTCAGCCTTAGACTCAATAGCCCACGATCTTCCTTGAGGATAGATAACCCTTTAATAGATTTCCTTACAGGATAGGAATATACCTGTCGGGCGGGGGTAGCCATAATTAGAACTTAAACTTAATGAATCCAGATAATTTGGTTGACATAGACATATGGTTCAATTGGTTAAACTGGGTATTTGTGTCTGACCATCGACAGAGGCTTACACAATAATTAGTGTTCCAGGTTAATAAATCAATTTATTACCCAACTTTAAGATAACCACTTCATCTTTAAAATGATATTGGAAGAAATCACAACCCTAGATAGTTTTTAATATTGAATTTTCTTCAACCTATTTTCGACAATTTTATTTACTTGCTTTTAAATTTAGAATCGTCACCATTTCAAATCAATCAATCAACTTGTTAGATATTAGTAATCATTTGACCTCATAAAATTAATAGTTTAGATATTAAGTCCTCGTGGGATCGATATTTTTATACTACTTGAACGATACGTGCGCTTGCGTTATACGTGTGTGTTTACGCCGATCAAGTTTTTGGCGCCGTTGCCGGGGACTTATTTATCTTTTACTATTAGTTTAGGGTTAGATACGTTACTTGTATCTAATTTCTTTTTACTTATTGTTTTTGTTTTCTTGTGTTTCAGGTTCTCAGAAACTTCATGAGACGAACCAGAAGCTTTGAACTCCGACCGCTTGACCCAGAAATTGAAAGAACCATCAGACAGTTGAGAAGGGAAAGGCGAGAAGGCCAAGAAGCTTTAGTCAACATGGAACCTGAACCTTTGAACGTTGCACCACCAATTCCCATTCGAGACAGAACAATTCCGGTGGTTGATAGACTCATTTCCTATATTGTACTTCCTCCCTTACCAGCAATGCGTGTGACATTAAAACATGCATTCAGATGATTCAGTGCCAGTTCGGGGGGGAATGCAACTGAAGATCCTAATTCCCACATCAGCAACTTCCTAGAAGTTTGTGGCACTTTTAACTACAACAGAGCATCAGAAGAAGCAATGAGACTGCGAGTTTTTCCATATTCCCTGAAGGACAGAGCTAAAGCTTGGCTACATTCACTACCAGCAGGTTCTATCACAACTTGGAACCCTTTAGCCACCAAATTCCTTGCAAATACTTTCCACCAGCCAGAACTGCAAAGTTGAGGAATGACATCACATCCTTTGTGCAGCAAGATTCAGAATCTCTGTACGAAGCTTGGGAAAGGTACAAAGATCTGCTCCGGAAATGTCCTCACCATGAGATTCCAAAATGGCTTCAAGTCCAAACATTCTATAATGGGCTTTCTGGAATAATGAGAACCACAATTGATGCTGCTGCTCTGGAGGAGCCTTGATGGCAAAGGAGAAGATCAAGCCTGGGACCTAATCGAAGAAATGGCCAACAACAATTCCTTGTGGCCAACAGAAAGGAGCATGATCCAAAGAATTGCAGAGGAATTTATGAAGTTAGAGCAAACACAGCAGTGAATACCAGGCTGGATCAGATATGCAAATGTCTAGAAACACTTAGCACGCAAGTTGTGAACATCGTTGGATCCACAAGTTCACCATATGGAGGAGCACCAGAACCAACCAACATGAAGAGACGGTGAATTATGTCAACAATTTCAACAGACAAGGGAACAATCCATATTCCAACACCTACAACCCAGGGTGGAGGATTATCCTAATTTATCATGGAGCAACAATTCAGGCCACAGCAGAACTATCCACCACCTGAATTCCAACAACAGAACAAAGGCCAGGAGCAGACAAATGAATCAGGAATAACAGAATGTTGACCTACTTGAAAAAGATGGAAGCAAACACGACTCTCAAGCAGTAAGATATGATACTATATTTCAAAGCCATTCAGCCTCTATCAAAGCACTGGAGAATCAAATTGGACAACTGGCTAATGCTCAGAGTTACAGACCGCCAGGTACCCTTCCTAGCAACACAGAGCCAAATCCAAGGAACATGGGGAAGCAGCAATGTCATGCCATCATGTTAAAAAGCGGTACTGAAATCAACAAAGATGTTGGAGTCAAAACAGCTGCTGAGGAAGTTCCAAAAGAAACAAAGCAACAGATGGAGGAAAAAGAAGCAAAGGAAAAAGAACAGATCACTCCACCTCCACCTTTTCCTCAACGTCTTCAGAAGAACAAATTGGACAAGCAGTTTTCTCGGTTCCTGGAGATCTTCAAAAAGCTGCATATCAACATTCCATTTGCAGAAGCGTTGGAACAAATGCCCACCTATGCCAAATTCATGAAAGATATTCTTTCACGAAAACGGAGATTGGGAGATTACGAGACAGTAGCATTAACAGAAGAATGCAGTGCCATCATTCAGAGGAAACGTCCCCCAAAGTTGAAAGATCCCGGCAGTTTCACTGTTCCTTGCGTCATAGGAGAACATAATTTTGGTAAGGCTTTTTGTGATTTAGGTGCAAGTGTTAACTTGATGCCTTTCTCTATTTTCAGGAAATTACAGATTGGAGAAACAATGCCAACTTCAGTCTCACTGCAACTTGCTGATAGAACGCTCGTATTTCCGAGAGGCGTAGTTGAGGATGTGCTAGTCAAGGTTGACAAATTCATTTTCCCAGCAGATTTTATTGTCCTTGATATGGAGGAAGACGCAGACGTGCCAATCATCCTTGGGAGACCATTCTTGGCTACAGGTCGAACCATTATTGATGTACAAAAAGGAGAATTAACCATGAGGGTACAGGACCAAGAAGTAACATTCAATGTTTTCAAGGCCATGAATTTCCCAGATGATGAAAAGAATGAGGAATGTTTCAGACTCATGTGATACACAGTACCATTCAAAACTCCAATGCAATGCAAAGTTCTACTGACAATTTAAATCATGTCAATTGCTTGTGGAGCCTAAAGATAAAGCGTCTTTTGTACTGAAGGAGCCAATTCTTGCACTACAAGCAACAGAAGAGAAAAAGTTCCACCAACTCAACGAATTGGAGGAATTTCATAATCAGCCTTTTGAGGATGCCAAATTGTACAAAGAAAGGGCAAGAAGAGACATGATGAGAAGTTAGTGCGCATACAACTGGAACCAGGGCAGAAGGTACTGTTAAACAAATCAAGGGTGAAATTCTTCCCATGGAAGCCAAAATCACGGTCGTCAGGTCCATTTGTGATCACCAAAGTTCTACCACAATAGAGCCGTTGAGATACATGATCCTGACTCCAGCAAAACTTTCAAGGTTAAAAACAAGCGTGTCAAGCACTACTGGGGAGAATCATTTGAGCGACAAAAAGAAAGTGTTACACTTTCAGATCCAGCTTAACGTTCGAGAAGCCAAGTCTGGCTGACGACTTTAAACTTAGCGCTAGCAGAGAGGCAACCCATGCAATTTGTGTATATATTGTGATTTGGTGTGTTTTATTTTTGTGTGTTTAATTTTTGCAGGATTAGTCATTTCAAAATGGAAGATGCTCTCGCAAATCTTCGTAAGCAATTTCCTTCTCTCCCTCAAAAATCTCTGATGAAAGTATACAAAGCTCGCTTGGAACGGATGAGGTTACTGACAATTCACGGTGTTCCTAATGATATTCGTTGGGTAATTGAAGCACGAGTCTGATTGGTAGGTGAGTCTTCTGACTCTTTTATTTCACATCTGCCTGGTTTTGGAAGAAGCACCTATGCAAAGAAACGAAGAGCTAAGCAAATGGGTGTTTGCAAATGTGCACGATTTAATTGCAACACTCGTTGTCGTTCTTTAGGAATGGTATCTGATAATCGCGAAGACAAAATTAAATTCATTAGGGATGGCTTGAGTAAGGAGTCTTTAGATGAAATATCTTTAACTCTTGAGACGCATCCCAGTGGATATGTTCACATAGCCATTCGCAAATTACATACACAATTCCAAAAGGAAAGACAACTGTTAAGTCTCGGGAATCTGACTCAAAAAGACCATGTTTGCCAATTTATAAGAAAATTGGATGGGAAGCTTGTCCCTGACGCATAGACGTCAATCAAGCCGTTACTTTTCTTGTAAATATTATATCTCTTTGTCTTTTCTTAATAATTTTGATTTTTGTTGTTTTTTTTTTTCTTTTATTTTCTCCGACAGGATCCAGACCTTTTTGACTATCACGATATTATTTCGCTACTAATCGTCCTCTGGAAGATACTTGTGCTATTTTTACTCACCCTTTTCAGGTACTATAAATTCAGCCCGTCATTGCACTTTTGAAGGCATCCAGAGTTGAGAAAGAAATACATAAAAATGGAAGCCACTTCAAGAAACGAGTTGAAAATATCTGTGTATTTTGCGGTACTATTGTTGGAACTAAGCCACAATACATAGAAGCAGCACAGAATTGGGTCGAGTCTTAGCTGCAAGGAATATGCACTTAATATATGGCGGAGGAAATCTTGGACTTATGGGGATCGTTTCAAAGGCTGTACAGGAATGAGGCAGTCATGTTTTGGGAATCATCCCAAAACCCTTGGCAGAGGCAAATCTTATTGGATCATCAAACGGAGAGGAACTGATCGTGCCAGGTATGTCTGAACGATGGTAGAAATGATTAACCGTGCTGATGATTTTATTGCTTTGCCAGGTGGCTTGGGCACATTGGAGGAAATTTTTATTGTACTATCTTGGGCGAACCTGAACATACACCAGAAACCCTTGGACTATTTAATGTTGATGGATTTTATGATTTTCTTTGTGTGTTTCTTGATGATGCTCGGAGAAATGGGTTCGTGTCAAAACCTTTGAAAGAACTCTTCTTCACTGCCAGAACTGCTCCGGATCTAATAGACCAACTCATAGCCTATGAACCACAAGTTGACCCTATCCTTTCAAAGATAAATTGGTTCGAAGACAATCGTGGTAAGAGGCGTCGTGTTAATCTGGATCTTAACCTTTAATTTCTTGTAGAATTTCAGTTAACCAGGTATTATCTTTTAAACTCTTCTTCTACTGTTTAAGACATTGGGGACAATGTCTCATTTAGGTTTGGGGGAGGGAATTAGTTGATCAGTACTTTGTTTTTAGTTTGTGTGTTATTTTTATTTTTAGTCCAAAATTTTTCGAAAAATACAAAAAAATTGAAAAATTTTCAAAAAATTACAAAAATATTTGTGTTTTTAATTTGACTAAAAAAGTGAAATTGGTAAGAGATAGCCGAGTAAGGAGTTTCCACTCCTGAGACGTATCTCAAACCTATTTCGAAACAAGTTAATTTTTGTTTATTTCATTTTGAATTATTTAATTTGTGAATTCTCCTTAAAACTGACTAAAAAGGAATCTTCATATGTTTAGTTAGCAGATATTATCAACATATATAGTAACATACAGACATGAGTTAAAATTGAAAAGTTTGTAATATTCAGTGCTCTAGTTTAATTGGAGGAAACATCCCAAAAAGCAGTGGAGTAAAAAAAAAAAAAAAGTCTGAGATCCGAGTTATTAAGTCTGTAAGGGTGTTTTAACACCTAGTGCCCTAAAGCCAACTGGTTTGGGAGTCATTGACCCAACACTCGCTACATAGACGGAAAATATTGTATATAAATAAAAATAGAGAAAAATCAAAGAAAAAATCAGAAAAATGAGAAAAATTATTCCATTGCTCCAAAAAGGTGTGAAATCTGATAGAACTTTAGGACAAAAATATTACTCTCTTATCAACTGCACTTATGACTGTTGTGGGCAAAAATGAGTTGATTAATATTTTGTTGGCTGTGTATATGGAGAATGGTAAAAACAATCGGAGAATTTACTTATTCAGTAATTTAAATAAAACAAAACAACTAGTAACTTGGAGTAGAAGTTTCACACCTGATTAGTCACTAACTTCTTTATTCTCTTTTCGCTTGTCTTTTTGCTTTTGTGTGCATTAGTTTTAACTAACTTTTTACTTTTGTAAAAACGTTTGTGGGCATCGTTGCTGTAAGCCCTCACGAGACTACAACTCGTCCACTAGGGACACCTAGGGGTTTAAAGGCTTGTTGCATACGCTAAATGCAACCGTGATCCCTACGAAAGTGGCTTAGTTTAATTTTAATTTTATTTTGTTGTTTTGCTCGAGGACTAGCAAAATGTTAGGTTTGGGGGTGTGATGAGCGGAAAATATATCAATATTTACCGCCCCTTTAACTTAATATTTTGTTTAGTTTCTCGGGTTGATGAATGTTTTGATGTGTTTTAGTTTATTTTGCAGATAAAATAATATCGGGTCTCAATGAAATTGATGAACCATCCAGAAGTGTGTGGAGTGTAATTATTAAAAGTCATTATCAATCATTTTCAAAGCAAAATATTAATTAATAAATAATTAATAAAAATTTTAATCATCACCACCAAATAAGATAAGAAATTAGTGGAGCAATTATGGATTTAGTGGAGTAATTAGTGGAGAAATTAATAATGGATTTGGTGGAGAAATTGATTGATGATTTGATGGTGGCAAAATTTTGCCTATAAATACCAAGCCATTTCATTTGTAAAATTCATACTTTCTTCTTTGAAATTCTTAATGAATAAATAAGAAGATTGTATCTAGTTTGTTTATTTTTAGTTTTCAGTAATTAATTTTCAGTTTCGCACTTTCTTTTCTTTACTTTTCAGTTTTTACTTTCCGCAATTTACTTTTACGCACAATACTTTTCTTTCTTTAATTTTTCAGTTTTTACTTTTCAGTAATGAGGAGGTAATTTCCCAAGCTAGGGTGAAAGGTAATTCTTTTACTATTACTATTTAGATTAATCTCCCTTAAAAATAATATATTCACTATTTAAAATACTGATTAATAAAGGATACCGCTAGATTGGTCGGTTGGCAATTCAATTTAATCTGGTTTAAACCTGACTAATCAAGGATACCGCCAGATTGGTCGGTTGGTAAATTTATTTTGGTACCGTCTTTATGGCTGGATTATGGACAAATATTACCGCCTATATGGCTGGTTGGACTTAATTTGACTTAATCAGGATACCGCCAGATTGGTCGGTTGGTAAAATAATATCACAAGTTTATATATTATTTTATGGGAGATATCTAAATTAGTAGTAGTAAAAGTAATTCCTTTTACCTTAGCATTTTATTTTATTGTAATTTACTTTTCAGCTTTTACTTTACCGCAATTACTTTCAAGCATTTTCATTTTATGTCTTTTACTTTTAAGTTTTTATTAGCCCTAGTTATGTGTGGTAACTAAATTAGTTATCTGGGGTTGTGATGAAATCCAATATCACCGTTTTATAAGGGTTAGATTATAGCTTGGGTAATATAAAGATTTATTTATTGTGTCTTAAACTTAATGCTTTTTCATTAACTGGCCATTAATAAAATTGATCTGGTAAATCTAAAATGAACTAGACATAGAGATTTTATGTTTCAGCCTTAGACTCAATAGCCCACGATCTTCCTTGAGGATAGATAACCCTTTAATAGATTTCCTTACAGGATAAGAATATACATGTCGGGCGGGGGTAGCCATAATTGGAACTTAAACTTAATGAATCCAGATAATTTGGTTGACATAGACATATGGTTCAATTGGGTTAAACTGGGTATTTGTGTCTGACCATCGACAGAGGCTTACACATAATTTAGTGTTCCAGGTTAATAAATCAATATATTACCCAACTTTAAGATAACCACTTCATCTTTAAAATGATATTGGAAGAAATCACAACCCTAGATAGTTTTTAATATTGAATTTTCTTCAAACCTATTTTCGACAATTTTATTTACTTGCTTTTAAATTTAGAATCGTCACCATTTCAAATCAATCAATCAACTTGTTAGATATTAGTAATCATTTGACCTCATAAAATTAATAGTTTAGATATTAAGTCCTCGTGGGATCGATATTTTTATACTACTTGAACGATACGTGCGCTTGCGTTATACGTGTGTGTTTACGCCGGTCAGATGTATTTTGGGAGTTGGAACAATTTCCGGAAAGTATTTCGGAGTTGAAATAAACGAAAACGGTCAAAAACGGCGTTACCGGGTGACTTTTGAGCCAACCGAGTGACAGCTGCCCAAACAGTGAATCCGTCACTGTTCGGGCAGCCCATGAACTGCCTTAACACTATTGGCGCTGACCTGGGCAGTCCCCATAAGTGTCGGGTGGTCGGTTCGGTCAAAAACACATTTTACATCATTTTGCGGAAAAATATTTTTCGTAATAGTTTCACTACGTTTCATATATATATTTATGTCGTTATTTGATATCGAATAAATAGGTTTAGGTGAAATACGAATAAATTATTCATATTAGATTTTGAATAATTTATTCAGTATTTTGAAAAAGTTTTAAAATATGATTTCGCCCGAACCGCGCTTCCGTTGCGCCCATCTCCCAAAACCCCAACAGACATTTGTAGAAAAGACTTGACTTATTGAAGTTAAATGTGTGAATGATAAGCTATAAATGGAACTTCATAATTAATAAAATGAAAAGACCCTTAGACAACTTCCGTATAAGTTCAATAGGATATCAGAATCATTTACAAAGTATTTGATACTTAACGATTCTGTTATTTTCTTTTCGAAGAGAATTAACCTATAACTTATGGTGGAAGCGATATTTGATATCGGTTTCGGAAGTTAGCATTAAGCCATAGATCTAAAATTATTCATAGCTTATTACGATCAAGTTCGGAACTTGATTGAGCTTTCATTATGAATCGTTCATAAAATGTGTAAATTGTTTGCGCAACAAAAGCAAAGTAAGCTTATTAAAGGTTTGACTTTTATAGTATGACAGTGAGAAAAGTTAAACTCAGCTATCTATTATAGATTTGAGGAAACTTGTCTCCAGTCGCACTAATTGAACAATTAAAGATCTGTTGGTTAATGTTGATATTAAACTATGTATTGTGGCTAAAGAATGTAAAGTGGCATTCCTGAATGGTTTCTTCGAATAAGAGATCCATTGTGGTTTTTTTTTTGAAGAGTTCATTCTAGAATGGCCCTGTAGTTTGTATTCTGCTAAGATCATAATTTGGTATAATGCTTATAGAGCCTATTGTAGACTCATGTGAGCTTTCCGGAAATCTGTGTTCTCTAATTTTGATACAGTCAGATTATCTGATTTTATCAAAACATAGAGAATACATATTTGATAGTAGGATCAGTGGAAGCATACAATTTTCTTTCTAGTATTGTATATCCTAACGACATTATCATTATTAATGTAATAATGAGATGTCTGTAAGGTAAAACATTTACCTAAGTCTTCTTTTCTCCGTGAAAGCAATGAGAGTAGTCTCTGTTATATTCGATATAAAGTTGTATATATGATATAAAACTAGAGACTTGTGAGATATTTTCATTAGTCATGCATTAGATATTATCTAATAAAGGACACATCAAAACTATATGTATGACAGTTAGCATAACTGTTTGACAGTTAGTATGTATCTTGTATATAGTATTCATCTTTCGTAAAGGATGGTTCATTTGTCGAAAGAGAAATTGATTAGACTGTCTAGTCAATCTTATGCATAATAGGATAATGGCATAATGAATACTATATTATATGCGATTAAAGATATCAATTTAATCGTAATAGTTACGAGCTATTTTGATACGCTGTAGACCATAGGATGTGTCTTGAAACAAGTTCTTTGTTATCTTTGAGATATTAAGAATGAGTTTCTTTTTCATGGAGAATATAATCTGCAACCATTAGGATCAAATTAGTTTTAAGTCTAATTATGACATTAGATGGTTTATGTCATATAAAGTCAAAAAAGATGCAGTGGGAGTGTCACGATTGATTCTACTGAATTAGTAGAATTAGTTGTAACTTATGAAATATTGACTTATGAAGTTGCATAGTGATCTCATAGATTAGAAGTTTTGGTATTAGTATTGTGTTTGCGGTTGTATACATAGTATTTTGGTTTGATCTCTAAATACATAGACAACTTAATAGCTATAGCACAATATTGATATCGCATCTGAGTCATATTTATGTAGAACTTGGGTTCTACAAAATATAAATGATGATGGTTAAGGGAAACGATTGGGTTTGTTGGACAAACTCAATTTGTTATAGCGGGCTTACTTGTAGTTGCCTACCTTTTGAGTGCTAGGTGAGATCTTGAGGGCCATGAGTATGTGATACACATTTAGATGTGTATATGATACCGTGGATTGGCACTAGAGCAAGTGGGAGAAATTGTTAGGGTTGGTGCTCGGAGTGCCAATCCGGATCGTATTTATGTCCGATTCATGAATACGAACAATTCATTTTTCCATAATATTACTTATTTAATGGTAGCACCTCTGGTCTATTATATACATATTCGATCTAATTACGATTAGATATCTAATTATAATTAGATTGAAACTAAATCTGATTTAGTGATACGTGTATATTAGACAAAGACCTTAGGATTTACAATATAGTGCGCAATTACAACGTAGTTTGTAATTGAGATTGGGAAGCGTCACTATAAGTTGTATATCCTTAAATAAAGTTTCTGGTCAAGATTTACTAACATTGGTCGATAGTAAAATCCGCTGAGACCAATACATGTCGTATATCGTTACCTGGTCCGATTGTTTATCCTAATGAACCATGAGTCTCGGGAGACTAGTATAGACATGTAGGTGTTTATTTGATAAACACTGAACGACTCACTGAAGATTTCCTAATAGATGGTACACCAACGTCAATAGGAATCTTCTTGAGTTGAGCGAGCATAATGGTCCTTCGACTTGAGATACCACAGTGGATATATGAGTTATCCTCCACACTTTAATGGCAGTCACGTCACCGATATATTTAGATCAGACCTCCGCCTGTTCTTTGGGTGTGGACAGATGCTTATGATATCCAGTGTGTATCAAGATAGAATCTGTCAGTCCTGTGTACAGGGCATAGGTTTCCTACATGTGTTTGTAATCTAGTAAATCCATGTCCGTGGTATAACTTCGGAAGCGAGTTCCGAGTGTTATTTAGAAATCGTAAATTTGAAAGTCGACTATATTATACTATAATGATTTGGCATTCTTATCTATATCCTAGGTATAATATGGATAGCCTGTGACGGAGGGATTATATGTATGCAATGACCTCGACTTACATAGTTTAGCGAGATTATTCGAGGTCGTCATAATTCATGAGTGGGTGAATTATGGACACGAAATTGGATTTCATGACGGATAAACCTAAACTTAGAGAGTCCCACAATATGAAGTGTACTCGTTGAGCACTTGGGCAACCCCTTATGAATAATACATATTATTCATAATACTTCACCGGATTAAATGAGTTAATTCGTATCGTTTAAACGGTTAAACGAAAACTAATGTTTTAGCGGATTTTGGTCAATTAATAATTAATGTGTATTTGTATTTGATACAAAATTTCATTTGATACATATTAATTAATTGTCAAATGAGACTTTGACACATGCCATTAATATATGTATTTATTATTTAATGTAAATAAAATACATATAATAATAATAATAATAATATTATTAATTAATTATTTAGATATTTAAATGTTAAATATTTGAATAATTAAATGATATTCTATTTCATAATTGTTATGAAAAATGTTTAATTATTATTGGTTACATGTGGCATGTTTTAATTAAGCTTAAGGTGTGCAAACTTGATTTGCTAACATAAAGCTTGATTTTATTTAATTGAATTAAATTTAGAAATTGACCAAAATACCCTCCCTAGGTCGGCATTTTGATTTTCTTAAAGTAAAAATTTTCTTTTCCCTTCCAAGGGAAGCTATGGCCGAAACTCCTCTACCAAATACTCTCAAAATTTGCTTGATGATTCAAGATGGAAAAGTGAAGAAAATCAAGAAATAGCTTAAGGAAATTATGAGAATAAAAGGTAATTCTCTATATCCCTAAGCTTAGAAAGCATGTTTCTTGTTCTTGAGCATCTAGAGAGATTCTAGGGTTTCTTCTTTTCTTTAGAATTTGGGTGTTTTTGATTTTTAAGATGGAATAGAAGGCTTGGTGCATGTGTGAAGTAAAATTGAATGATATTATTGTAATATTGGTTCAATTTGATCATTTGATAATATGTTACCATTCTAGAGTGTTATGACCACTCTTGTAATGCCTAGAATTGTTATTGGGTGCTTCATTGGTGGTGGCTTGGATTGGTGTTGTGTTTGATGTGATTAATGTTAAGAAAAATGGATTAAAGCATGAAATATTGATATTTTTGGTTTCTGGATCAGATCTGGAAAACTGGGTTTATTGTGATGAACATTATGTCATATAAATGTATTGGATGTGTTTTGGATATTGGAACAATTTCTGGAAATTGTTTTGGAGTTGAAATTAGTGAAAAACGGCGAAAAACGGCGTTACCATGTGACTTTTGAGCCAACCGGGTGACGGCTGCCCAAACAGTGAATTGGTCACTGTTCGGGCAGCCCATGAACTGCCCTAGTACTGTTGGGGCTGACCTGGGCAGCCCTCATGTCCATTGGGTGGTTGGTTCGGTGAAAAACACGTTTTATGCCATTTTACGAAAAAATATTTTCGTAAAAGTTTCACGATGTTTCTTAACTATTTACGTCGTTATTTGATATCGAATAAATATGTTTAGGTGAAATATGATTGAATTATTCATATTGGATATTGAATAATTTATTCGGTAATTTAAAAGGTTTTAAAATTATAATTTCACCCGAACCGCGAGCTTCCGTTGCGCCTGCGCCAAAAACCCCAACACATACATCAACTATATTCTATATGAATGTAAACAATGCATGATGGACCAATCCCTAGTGATTGCAGTGACACCTCCTCTCCTCAGCTCGTGTCTAAGAAAATATACATTGGCACAGTAGATAGAATATCCTACAAAATCTGTAGAGTATGGGTGAGTCTAAGAAAATCCATTGAGTAGACACTGTAAGATAATAAAATAATAATATTAATAAAATTCAAAACTGTTGTAAATGAGATCAAATTTAATATAAATCATCATAAAATAGTTATTTCTTCAAAAACTCGTCAGAAACAATATCTCTACGACCAAGAACCAACTCAACTGGACGAATCAGAAAAATTGTCCAGGAACAACCTCAACTGGACATATCAGAAAATTAGTGTCCATGAACCAACTCAACTGGATAAATAAATCAAGCGCCCTGGGCGAATAAATATTAGTTGTCTTGGAACCAACTCAACTGAGTAATGAATCAGGCATCCAGGAACCAACTCAAATGGACGGGGCCCAGAAATATCACATCATGGTGGACAAAAGAACACAACATAATACAAAAGTATCTCTGAAACCTCAACTCAATAACATGTTTAGAAAAAGAATCTATAAAGACATCATCTTAAAACATATCTCATTCTCAACAAATCATATCTCAATAACAATCTCTATTGTTCTTAAATCTCAAAATTAATTTCTCATATGCTTAAAAGATAACAAAAACATCTCAAGTTCTACGAATTCTTAAAACTTGTCTCACCATTAAATAGATCATAAAACATAATCAAGTCCTCTCAAATCATATCTCAAGCATATATCTCACCACGTAATCGATATTTTTAAATCATTTATGAGGATCGTTATTGAAATAAAACCAAAGATTCATAGTATTACAGAACAAATGAAATAATCTAATCAAAAAGAAAAGTATTCCAAGAAATAAAATAATCAAATCAACAAAGAAAGTATCCACTCACAGTGATGAGGTGAACCAGATGTGCTTCACGTCATTGGCAGTTGTTGAGAATCTTGAAGCCGATCTATAGTCAATTCAATTCGTTAGATTTCATAAATCAGAACACATTTTATATATATAATAAAATATGAGATGCATGGACCTCACTATAATTTGGGATATCTATGTCGTCTCCGAATTTTACGTGCATCGGTTTAGAATTAAGCAAATGGGATATGGAAATTTAGATTGTACCTAGTCGTTGAAAAACATTCGATGCTTAATAGCTATATTTGAAAAGTTGCTACAATTAATTAGGAGTGAATCAGAGGCTAAAATTTTAATATGATGAACCTTAATGTGTCTAATTTATGTAGGTTTTATGGATTTTAATTTTGAGTCCCGAAACACAAGTTACAAGTGAATCTTCAATGACTATTTGGCCAAAAATAGAATGCAGTGAGCTTTAGGAAACCCAATTTATAAATTCGGCCTAAATTATTGTTAAGTCCAAAAATTCATTTTTTTAGATATGTTGGTTCCTAATTTTTCTTGTTTACTCAAAATTTTACGGTTCATCAAACAAATACTTAGAACTCAAGTTATAAGTAAAAATTACGACATGTCTAGAATATATCACAACTCGAGCTTTCTACGCAACTTACCAAATTCACTGCTTTATTTGACTCATTTAATTCGGAAACCATTATTATATTTTCTTATTATTATGCACATAACTTGATTAATTACTCAACTCTATCAAGGTCTTTAATTCATCGAACATTTGGCATGCAATATCTATACACATTTCCATACTTTTTGCCTATGGTAATCTACATTTGATTTACACTATTGTAGACACTGTATTTTATAGTCCGATGATGAGTCTCTTAAAAGGCACCACCTGAAAAATTTGGGAAGGTTGTAAGGTTTAATACTGGAAAAGAAGAAACCCCAGAAATCCCAACCAGATTCGACCGAACACAAGGAATAAATCCGACATGACATAAATACCACATTCAGCCGAGTTTACAACATATCAGATTGATTTTGCGTCGTGTTTCCAGATTAAGGAGAAGGATTTGATTATGCTTTCATGTTTAACCAATTTCCAGAACATATATATTTTCCTTCTTAACCAGTTTCCATAACATAAATTCCATTCTTAATCACTTTCCCTAATTTTTATTTTCCTTACCAAGGTAAATTTTTCCTTTATGAAGCCATATGCATCACGTTATAAAAGGGGAGCGCTTTCATAATTACGATGACCTTTTTTCTGAAAAATCAGTAGCACTCATACAAATACAAAGAAACAGAAATGAACTAAAGGACATTCACAAAAACCATCAAAAAACACAATAAAGTTGAATCTCTCTCCCTTTAGTGGGAAGATCCTAGCGATCAACCAAAACTTTCAGACGTGTTGTCGGAGCCGAGTTACACCTAAAATGAGACCTGATGGCAATCTAATCTTCATTTCACTTCTCGTTTTTATTATGATCCAACGTCGTATTTCCGATCGGAAATAAAACCTTGTCCTGCTGGACATACAATTGTCACACAGTAACAACGGTTGTATAACGGCTACATCCGGCTACGTACCTACTTCCATGTGGTATATAGGATGGAAACACAGATGTAAATTCCATAGATAATTCTGAATGGATGGTATTATAATATGTACTTGACACGTTCAAAAAGTGGTTATTTACTCCCAAATATAAGGGTGTCGAAGTAATAAAATAACCCGGTAAGACCGGTGTCGATCCACAGTGAATAGATTTAATAGGATAAAATAATAATTTGAGTGAAAAGAAAAAGATTGAATTGTTTGAAGTGATTGGATAATTTTAATTTAAACTGCAATAATAAAATAAAATGATGGGGTTAGGGGATCCACTTTTAATATTTCAAATTTAGAAATCTCACTTTTTATAATATATAAATTATCGTTATTACCCAATTAATTTATTTCAGGAATTAATTATGCCAAAACATTTAAAACCAGCAATAAAGGTGGCAATAACTTTGTCTATAACAAGTTCAGTTAGGTACTCAATTATACCAAATAAATAAAACCAGTCATATATGCGGTAACAAAATTTGTCAATAATTAATCCATATTTAAATAAAATAATAATCATTAGATTTCAATTTATATATATTATAATATAAGTGAGATTAATCTAAATTTTCATATTAAAAGTTTCACCCTTTACCCCAGCAAAAAGAAATTAGCTACTCATATTTGAATAAAAATAAACATAATTTTATTACTGAAAGTTATGGCCAAAATACAAAAGTTACGCAAAGTTGAAATTTCTGAAATTGTATACTGTTAGAATGTCCTTTCAAATTTCCGTACTCCAAAATCCAAATGTTAAGTCCATTTTTTAGTTAGGAATCTAAAGTATTATTTCACATATATAAGGAATAAAAATCACAATAAAAATATATAAAACATAAATTTAATTATTATTTCACAAATGTGCTAATTTAAGGGGATTAATGAAACTACAAGTATAAAATGATTAATTGTTCTTTTAATAAATGTATATTTTTTAGTGTTCATCACACCCTCCAACCAGCTTAGTACTAATCCCCAGAGATTTAAGCGAAAACTTAAAAGAAAAATTCTTATCCAAGTTAATAATTGTTTTTTTTTCTAAATAATCAAATAAGTAAATTCTCATGTACGTTTTACCATTCTTCCATACACACATAAAACAAAGTATCAATCAATTCATTGTGCCCACAATATTCACAAGTCTTGTTCAAAAGAGAATAATATTTTTATCCTAAAATTATATTAGAGTTCACATATTTTGGCAATGAAAGTTTATTTATTAATACAAAAATAGTTTTTTAGGTAATAATAAATATTCAATCCTTGTAACGAGTTTTAGGTCAGTGACTCTCAAACCAGTTGGTTTTAGAGCACTAGGTGTTACGACATCCCTACTGACTTAACTGCTCAGATCTCATATATTAAAAAGAAAAAGTGTTTGATTTCCTTAAGTTTTTTCTTTAACGCATGTAACGAGCTTTGGGTCAGTGACTCCCAAACCAGTTGGCCTTAGGGCATTGAGTGTTAAAACACCCCTACGGACTTAATTACTCAAGTTAGAGAAGCTACGAAATCGAACTTATTCACACACTGTATTTTTTTTTAACTCAAGCTTTACCGTTTTACACGAACAATCACTGCTTACTGAGGCAAGATGTCCGGTTACTAAGTAAAAGTATGATTATTTTTTAAAAAAAATAAAATAAAAACATAAATTTCACTTCCTTTAGGTGTTAATTCCAACAAATTAGAGAACTGAATATTACAAAATTTTCAATTACAACCTGCGATCATATATTACCGTGTATGTTGATAACTCCTGTCAAATGAGCATATGAATAACAAATTTAATCAATATTATGGAGAATTCACAAATTTAAATGATTCAAAAAGAAAGGAACAAAAATAACTTGTTACGAATTATTTTGAAATAAAAATAATTTTTTTTTACATAAAATATTAATATTGTTTTTTTTAGAAAATAACACAAACGAAAATAAAAATATTCTAGTCAACTATCCCCATAACCAAATTGAGACATTGTCCCTAATATCTAAATAAGAAAAAGTATAGTCTATAAGACATCACCTGGTTAGTGTGGAATTGACAATTGAATCTACAACACTGCTATTAAAAAGAAAGGTTACAGTTTAAAACAATAAAAGAAAATCAAAACAGTATATTGAAATATAGTTATGATTGTGGCTCACATCTTCCTATGGTTTTACATCCAGTAACGGCTTGAACACCTATATGGGTCGAGGATATGCTTCCCATCCAATTTTCTTATAAATTTACAAACATGGTCTTTTAAAGTCAAATTCCCGAGACTGTATTGTTGTCTTTCTTTTTGAAATCATGCATGTAAATTGTAAATCAATCTTTCAAATCCATTGAGGTGTGTGTCAAGATCAATGATATATTATATAATGGCTCCTTACTCAAGCCATCTTTAATGGATTGATTTTTTTCTTCGCGATTATTAGACATCATTCCTAAAGAACGACAACGAGTGTTGCACATCCAACATTCACATTTATAATAAACACTTAATTGTTTAGCTTTTAGTTTCTTAGCATAGGTGCTTTTCTCCAAACCAGGTATATAAGAGATGAATGCATCAAGACATTTAAGGGCTCATGCTTTAGCCATTTCTTTCTTGTAAGGGTTTAACATTTTTTGGGTGATCGATAGATCCTGACATTATCTTTGAAATGTATTATGCGTGTCCATTTTAAAGGATTAATGCCTTTTATATCTTTTAAAGTCCATCCAATTCCTTGTTTATGATTTCTCAACACATTTAACAATTTACTGCAGGATAAGTTTATTTATCTCCAAGAAATTTATATTTCAATCCTTCAGGCAAAGTCTTCAATTCCAAATTGGGTGCTTCCTCTGGGTTTCTTCTTCCAGTGTTCCTAGTTCCTCAAGATTTTGCTTCTCTAGATCATCTTCCAGTACCTGTGTAGAATCAAGTAAAAAATCATTAGGAATATCTGAATCTAATTGTGTACTTGATTCAAGAAAATTAGATGTACAAATTTCCATGGGATTAGATAAACTCCCCTGAATATGCTCCTCTAAAATTGGTTCAATTAATTCCAAGCTTTCGTTCTCACTGTCTGTACAGGCTAAATTTTGGCCGTGGGCATTCTCGTCTTTCCATCTCAAGCCCAATGGTACTCCGAGTTGGGCTAAAGGCCCTATTGACTTAAGTGAGGATCAACATTAAGTCAAACCTCATTATTTCCCACTGAAAAGTGAGATTTAGTCATATAATCAATTACTCTCCGAGCAATCAGCTGCCACAACTCAGGAAATATGAGATAGCATGTTAGTGGGACCACCATCATTAATGCACGCGCTTCTTTTACTATATCTTCCCTTTTTGAACCTATAAAATGAGAGCTCCTCACAGGGTTTGATTCATTCATAGCTAAGCTTATCAACCTTAGTAAAAACCAATCATCTTTGTCAGAACCACCCTGAAAACCTATGTTCACATTCCGACTCATCACCCTTATACCAGCCTATAAGGGATAAGGTAGCCTCAAACCTTCCTCATTTCTTATCATTTATACATACTATCTTTTGTTAACTTGAGCGTCGGAGGGTCTACGGTCACCACCACACTGGTGGATAGACACTTCCTGCTCATTTTACCTTTGTTTTGCAGGATCACTAATGCCACTAACCTATAAATTCTGGATTGTGGACCTCAGGTGAAAACCAGCGTCTACAATTTGGTGCCCGCCGTGGGGCCTTAGCAATTTATAGCGAACAAACATCTCCCCAGTCTACAATCCTTATAAACATAACTATGGCTTTGAGCAGCGAAGAGATACCAGATCATCTAGCCATTCAGTTGGCCACCCACTAAGAACGACTGCGAGTTTTGGAAGAAGAAAATTCAGCCATAAGGAGCTCCAACACCGACCTCCAGAAACAGTTGGAACATATTTCCTCTACCTCCAAACGAAGAGGAATTCCAGACCTTCCTAATCGTCTTGACCTTCGATCAAACTTGATGGATGCATTCGAAAATGAAGCAAACGACAACCCTCCATCAGACAATCATCCATCAAATCAAGAAATGAATCAACACATTCCACCGGTCGACCAGACATAGCATATCGCTTCCTACATGGGCAAGGAGATTTAGGAATTCAAGGAAGCTATTCTATCCAGCCTACCAGAAGTGAGGCTACCTATGAAGAAAAACATAGCAGAAACAATCTCAGATACTCATTTCCTAGGGACCATTACTTCAATCGAAATTCCGTGAAGATTCAGCCCGCCTGATATGAAATTATACGATAGATCAACTGACCCAGACGACCACGTAATTCATTACAAAAACAAGATGATGTCCACAGGCCTGGCTCCGCATCAATGGGAGGCTGGCATGTGTAGAGGGTTTGGGGAAACATTGGCAGGCCCAGCCGTCACATGATTTATCAATCTACCATATCGATCGATTGAGTCCTATCGAGAACTGGCTGATAAGTTCGTGGAACATTTTGCTAGCTCTTGCAAACTCGAGAAGACCACTGACGACCTCAACGTCATACAACAACACAGGGAAGAATCTATGTGAAGCTACATGGCGCACTTAACAAGGAAATGATAACTATCAGCCAACAGCGGTTGAAGCCTTTAGGAATGGGTTGCTGGCAGACAGCGGGCTCTATAAGAAGTTACCAAAAATCTGGTGTTACAACATGGATCAAGCAATGGCCATAGCCCAAATTGAAATCAGATGGGAAGAAAATAAAAGGAATAAGAAGAGAGAAAATTATTTTAGTCTACAAGGGGAAAAAATAACGAACCCATCCAAACGATCGAAGGAATTCAGTAGGAAAGGCCAACAATCAACCAACCAATGAGCCCACCAAATGAGAGATCCTCGCCCTCTCAATAGAGGTTTTGATCGCAGATCACAACCATATAATAATAAAGAGAATGATCCTTATGATATCCCTAGGCTCCCAAACTACAACTTCACTATCTCTCCAGGTGAACTGGTCTCAGTCCTCAAAAGATGGGAAGTGAAGTGAAATGGTCTCCACGCTCCAAAGAAGGCTCTGTGAGGAAAGACATGAGTAAATAATGTGAATTCCATCGAGACTACGGTCACACGACTGCCAATTATATAAAACTGAGATTGGAAGTCTTGGATTTATTAAACAAATGTCATTTGAAAGATCTACTCACAGAGAAATGGAAGGTTGTCATTGCAAGAAGAGACTACATGGGCGAATAAGGGGATGGACTGCAACCACCCCACCAGTAAATAATATTGTTAACTTCATTCAGGAGGATCAGAAGTCAGTGGGATCTCCTACTCCGCGGTGAAGCGACATACTATGATTGGCGCTACAGTCACATCCCATTCTACGATGATGACAAATGGAGATTACACTAACTTGGCGATTGAATTCACTGAAGATAAAAAATCTAGTCTTACGAATCCCCATCACGATTCGTTGGTAATTTCCTTACAAGTGGCTAATTTCATGATCAATAGAGTATTGGTCGACACGGGATCATCAGCCAAAATCATATTCACAACCGCTCTCACTGACATGGGAGGAGAACTGGAGAAAATAAATCAACGATCTACGGCCTTAATTGTCTTCGGCGGGGAACAAAAGTTTACGTTGGGTGAAATTTCTCTCCCAGTATACGTGGGTGGAATCAACAAAATTACTATATTTCTAGTCCTGGATTGTCCTTTAGCCTACAACCTAATTGTGGGGCGACCTTGGATTCACGATATGAGAGTTGTCTCATCTACCTACCACCAAGTGCTAAAGTTCCCCACTAAGTGGAGTGTCCAAGAAATCAAAGGAGATCAACTTGCTTCCAGAAGTTGCTACCAAACAATCCTGAAGGCAAAACCCCAGTCGGCATAGTAATTACAGGAGGGATCTTGTAGGATCAACCTTGACTCTCCAAAGTCGAGGAACTCGACGAGGTCCAAATCCATCCACTCTACCCAGATCATAAAGCCTAGATAGGAGCCTATCTTGAACCCAAGCTACGCGCTGAATTGATCGATCTCCTCAAGAAACGACACGACTATTTTGCTTGGTCCCATGAAGACATGATGGGAATAGACCCAGAAATGATAAAACACGAGCTACATGTGGATCCAGACTACCCTCCCGTCAGAAAAAAAAAGAGGAAGTTCACTCCAGAAAGGAACCGAGTCATCGATGAAGAAGTCCAAAAATTATTGGAAAATGGAGCTATCAAAGAGGTCCAATACCCAGAGTGGCTCGCGAACTTTGTGGTTGTCCGAAAGAAGAATGGAAAATGGTGAGTCTGCATTGATTTCACGGACTTAAAAAAATCTTACCTAAAGATTCGTTCCCACTGTCCCATATCGATTCAATGGTCGTTGCTACAGCTAGGCATGAGTTGCTGAGTTTCATGGACGCATATTCAGGCTACAATCAAATCCTTATGCACACAAATGACCAGGAGAAAATGGATTTTATCTCTAATAGGGGAATCTATTGCTATAAGGTGGTGCCATTCGGACTTAAAAATGCTGGAGCCACCTACCAATGCCTCGTCAATAAAATATTCTCTCACCAAATTGGGAGAACCATGGAATTCTATATTGATGACATGCTAGTAAAGTCATTACAAGCCAGGCAACACTTAGAGTACTTGGGGGAGGCGTTTGACGTGATGGAGAAATACAGTATGAAATTGAACCTCACCAAGTGCGCCTTCGGTGTAGCTTCCAGGAAATTTCATGGCTATCTAGTCACTTGACGTGGTATATAAGCTAACCCAGAACAGATAAAGACCATCGTCAATATTCCTTCTCCTTCAAACCCAAAAGAAGTCATGCGACTTGCAGCAAGGATCGCCGCTTCAAACATGTCTATCTCAAAGTCTACAGATAAGATGCCCTCAAGAAAGCGAAGAATTTTGAATGGACTCCATCCTGCGAAGAAGCCTTAAGGAGACTCAAAGAATACTTGACTACACCACCACCTTTGTTAAAACCAGTCGACAATGAAAGATTATTCCTCTACCTAGAAGTCTCGGAACAAGCAGTCAGAGCGGTACTGATCAGAGAAGAGGAATGGGAACAACACCCAGTCTACTATATAAATAAAGCGCTTCTCGATCCAGAGACATGATACACTCAAATGGAGAAGCTGGTTTTCGCCTTAGTGATAGCGGCACAGAAGCTACTTCCCTACTTTCAAGGGCATCCAATCACTATTTACACCACATACCCACTAAGAAGCATACTACACAAGCCCGAACTCTCGGGTATACTGACCAATTGGGCCATCGAACTAGGGGTATAGGACATCACGTATCAGCCACGAACCGCCATCAAATCTCAAGCTCTTGCAGATTTCATAGCAGACTTCAGCCCCATCTTACAAGCCAATGCTGAAGAAGAGGTGCATTGTCCACGGATACATGGAAAATAGCAGTCGACGGCTCCTGCAGCAGGCGTGGCTGCGGTTTAGGGATTGGGATCACTACCCCAACATGCGACTCCCTACAACAATGAAGCCGAATACTAAGCCTTAATAGTCATATTGACTATGGCTAATGAATTAGGAGCAAAAAGGGTTGAGGTGACATCAGATTTGTAATTAATTGTCAACCAACTCCAAGGATCTTACCAAGCACGTGGATCTCAAATGGAAGCCTACTTGTCGAAAGTGAGAGAGATCCAGTTGACATTAGAATCTTTTATAATCTCACAAATCCCAAGAACTGAAAACACCCACGCAGATACCCTAGCCACTTTTGGATCTACATTGCAAGGAGATAAAACTCAATCTATCCTTGTAGTGTATCTGCAATGGCCCGCCATTGTCAAAGAAGAAGTTAAAGTGGTTGCCTCCATCCACCCAATCGATTCGTGGATGTCTCCGTTGATCATTTATTTGCAAGAAGACACACTACCAACAGACAAGCTCGAAGCGCAGAAGATTTGATGTCAAACTGCAAGGTTCATGCTCTACGACAACCAACTCTAAAAAATATCATTCTCCGAACCGTACCTCAAGTGCCTTAATCCCAAAGAAGCATGTTACATGCTAGCCGAGCTATATGAGGGAGAATGTGGAAATCACTCAGGGGGAAGAAGCCTTACATGTCGAGCCCACACCGCAGGATACTATTGGCCAACCATACGAGCCGACACTATTGATTTTGCTCGTAAGTGTGAAAATTATCAAAGGTTCGCCTCAGTCTCACACCTCCCACCGAAGAGACTTAATCATATCTTATCCCATTGGCCGTTAATGAAATGGGAATGTACATCGTTGGAAAACTCCCAACCGCCTCATGACAACGAGTCTATATGCTTGCCTTGACAGATTACTACTCCAAATGGATTGAAGCGGAAGCCTTCGCCAGGATAAGTGATAAGAAAGTCCAGACCTTTATATGGAAGAACATCATTTTTCATTTCGGTCCACCCAAGGAGATTAGTACTAACAACGGTTCCCAATTCATTAGTCATCGCTTCCAGGATTTTTGCAAAAGTTGGGGAATTAAACTAAACTTCTCCACCCCACGCTACCCACAAGCCAACGGTCAAGCGAAGTCTTCCAACAAAACTATAATGAACACCATGAAGAAAAGATTGGAAAATGCGAAAGGAGCGTGGGCAGACGAACTTCCAAGAGTCTTATGGTCGTAACAGACGAGTACTAGATCTTCTACTAGTGAAACCTCATTCTCCATGGACTTTGGTACCGAAGCAGTCATTCCAACCGACTGTAATGTTCCTTCACCCCAGTATCAGTGGATCCAAAAAAAATACCAACAGACAGATCCTGACCAATAGTTTGACACCATTGATGAGTTCAGAGAAAATGCATCCATACAACTCGCAACGCACCAACAAAGGATGTCCAAATACTTCAACAAAAATTTAAGGTGTAGAACATTCAAGGAAAGGGATTGGGTCCTACGGAAGGTCTTTCAAAACACAAAGGAAGTTAGAGATGGGAAACTCGATCCTACATGGGAAGGCCCATACATCATCACAAAAGTTGTTGGACAAGTAGCCTACAAGCTGAAAGCATAAGATGGCAGACACATACAAAACAGTTGGAATGTCGTACACCTCAAGCGATTCTACATATAATTTTTCTACTTTTTTTTACAAACCAGCCACTCGGTTAGTGTCTGTTCTGTGACTGTGGGATGAAGAAACCATTTTTCAATATTGTAATTTTGAATCGAAGGCATTTTACTTTGACAATCAAATTCCATCCAGTCAACAATTAAAATATACATTAAAAGGAAAGTTATTATTTTTATTTCAAACAAAAGTTACAAAGAGATAAAAAGAAAAAAAAATCATCAATCTTCATGGCTTTCTACGGGCAAGACTAGAGCGACCAATTGAACACTTGCGATATGATCAGTCTCCAAAGGCTGCTCTGGCCCAGATTCTCCCGCAACTACTTCAGTAGCATCCTTTTTCTCCACTATTGCACCAACAACCGGAGCCACTTCGATTGCTTTGACAACATCAGCTCCGCCAATCTCTTCAACAACAGCTTCTTTCGAGCCGACCTCTTGTCGTGCATCAGCTTCAGCGTCCTCAATCGACAAAGAGAGGCCACCCTCCAACCACTCACTAATTTGATCCACTTTTCAGGATTCCAATTGTTGTGCTCTCCCGACAAATATTGTCTCATGAGGATGCTCTTATTTTTCACAATGGCTTCCATGGCCAGTCCATCCAGTCTATCAAGTAATTCAGCCTTCTAACCCTCCAGCACCTCGACACTCTCCTTAAAAGCCTCCAATTCGTTCAACGTAGCTTTTACAGTCTTGGCTTCACTCTCAGGCTCCCTCGCCTTCTTCTTAGTATCCTCCAAGGCAGCTTTCACTTCAGCTAGTTCCTTTCGCAAATCTACATTTGACTTCTCCATGTCTCTCGACTTCTTCAGACTGGCCTCTACATACCTCTGTTGAAAGATGGCATATTCTAGGGCCTACAACAGAAAGATAAGATGTTAGTGAACATCATCAAGGAAACATGAAAATGCCAAAGAAGTAGTTACCTCATAGCTTCAAGTAACAGCTCTCTTTGTCGCTTCCAGTGGCCCTGATGTCAAGAGTCGACATTCATCTTCCTCCAACAGTAACCCCTCAGTAATCCCGGACAAACTGGATGGATCCGACATCACAGTCGCGCTCCTTGGGATCTTGATAACAACATTCTCCAAGCCTTCTTCGGGGTCAATCAGCTGCTTCCTCTTCTTAGAATGATGCCTCGTCCCAGCTGATGCCTTATTAGTAACTTCCAAAGGAAGAATGGAATGGGCATCCCTCTATGGCTGCGGAGACTCAGGGACCACTTCGATCTCCTTCCTCTTTGCCTTTTTTTCCTTCTTTTTTCGAGAATTTCTTCTACCGTCGGGATTTTGAATTGGCTCGACATCCTCTCTAATGCGCACAAATTTTCCTCAGGGGTTAGAGTCCGCGAAAAGAAATTTTCCTCGAAGAGGAGCCAACACGCCCAAGTTATGAGAACGAAAACAAATATATTTTTTGTTAGGGGCAAGAGGATACCTTCTGGGTAAAAAACCTCATTACACAACGGAGTCAACCTCAGTATTTTCTCATTTAAAACCACCCTCCAATTCCTCTCAATGGAATGAATACTCAACAGATAATTCGTATTTGCAACGACCCCAGGTGTGACGTCGAAGCTACGATTCCGAGTGGAACCTCTAAAGGAAATAATCGAAGAAAGTTATAAGTGTAACGAGTCTACAAGTAAAAATGCAACATAAGAATAACACTCACTCAATATCCCTCAATACTCAAGTATTTGACCAGACCTAGTTGACCCAAATACACCCTCTCATCTCACAAAGAAATAGGTCTTTTGACATCCCCATCAGTCGTTTATAGTCAGTCATGAGATCAAATGCTCCATCTTGTGTCAAAGGAACAGATGGTATCTTCATTTCTCGACTACATGCTCCTTTAAATAATACGTGTAGAGAAGGTCCATTACATCGAATCTAACCCCCAACTCGAAAGTCAGAACCTCAACCAACATCAATATTATCCACGTGTTTGGCATCAACTATGATGGAGCTATCTCATAATGGTCTAGTACCTCCCACGCCAAATCAGAAATTGGGAACCTCAACCCATCTGCAAAAGGGCGCTCATAAAACCCAATCCACCCAGGAATTTATAGTCGATTCATTACTCGATGAGACTAACCTTACTTGAACCGACTCGGGGAATCAGTATTTTATCTTCATCTCCCTCATTGTCTTTTTTGTCACTCGACTAAGTGGATTCTTCGACAAAATGTTTATCGGCTACATTTATTACAATTTAGGAAATCGAGGAACGCAAGGCCTTAGAAGCCTAATAAGAATATTGTCGGCTGAGGACCCTCCTTCAAGGTTAGATTGCTCTTTTTGTGTCCATTCGACCACAATGGAATATTCATCAATACTTCAAAAACACATTTCACTTAGACAATTTCCCGTTAAGAGACAGACTATCACGGAAATCACTTTATCCAAACGACATACGAGTGTTTCATCAATAGATTCACTCAACAAAATCATTCGATGGTGCAATATTACTCTCATATTCTAACACGTTGCCTCAGGCCTTACTAGACATCCAAATAAACATACAATCGACTCGACAACTTCAAAAAGAGAAACAGAAGATCAATCATGAGTCCAGTCGACATAGAATCATGATTATTTGAATCATTATCACGTCACGAATGACCATACGACTTAAACATCATAATATTATTGTCTTAAGTCAACCGAAGAGAGCGTCCAGAAGACAGGTGCTAGTGTTCCCTTTGTTTGCCAACCATTTTCATTTTTTTTAATAGAATAAGTAAAGCCAAGCAACATCATTCAAGGTCTGGACCTCCATTTGGTCTAGACGATATGAAAACTCTACATGGTTCCTATTCAGGACCAGATGAGTGGATGATCTCCTGAACTTCATCTGGTCCAGTCGACATGAACATTCCCTAAATTGCTTATATCGGGTCAAGTCAAGACCTGGACCTCCATTTGATCCAGATGACATGAAGCCTCTATTTGGTTCCTATTTAAGACCAAACTACTGGATGATCTCATAGCCTTCATCTGGTCCAGTCGATGGGAACATTCCCCAATTGGCTCATGTCGAGTCAAGTCAAGACCTGAACCTCCATTTGATCTAGACGACATGAAGCCTCTACTTGGTTCCTATTCAGGACCAGACGAGTGGATGATCTCATGGCCTTCATCTAGTCCAGTCGATATGAACATTCCCCAATTGGCTCATGTCGAGTCAAGTTAAGAACTGGATCTCCATTTGATCCATACGACATGAAGCCTCTACTAGGTTCCAATTCAGGACCAAACGAGTGGATGATCTCCTGGCCTTCCTCCGGTCCAGTCGACATGAACATTCCCCAATTGGCTCATATCGAGTCAAGTCAGGATATAGACCTCCATTTGATTAGAACGATATGAAGCCTCTACTTGGTTCCTATTCAGGACCAAACGAGGGGATGATCTCTTGGCCTTCATCTGGTCCAGTCGACAGGAACATTCCCTAATTATCTCATGTCAAGTCAAGTCAAGACTTAGACCTCCATTTGATCCAGACGACATGAAGCCTCTACTTGGTTCCTATTCAGGATCAGACGAGTGGATGATCTTCTAGCCTTCATCCGGTCCAGTCGACAGGAACATTCCCAATTGGCTCATGTCGAGTCAAGTCAAGACCTGGACCTCTATTTGATCCAGACGACATGAAACCTCTACTTAGTTCCAATTCATTACCAGACGAGTGGATGATCTCCTGCACTTCATCTGAGCCAGTCAACAGAAACATTCCCCAATTGGCTTATGTCGAGTCAAGTCAAGACCTGGACCTCCATTTGATCTAGACGACATGAAGCCTCTACTTGGTTCATATTCAGCACAAGACGAGTGGATGATCTTCTGACCTTCATCCGGTCCAGTCGAAAAGAACATTCCCCAATTGGCCCATGTCGAGTCAAGTCAAGACATGGACCTCCATTTGATCCTGAAGACATGAAGCCTCTACTTGGTTCCTATTCAGGACCAGACGAGTGGATGATATCATGGCCTTCATCCGGTCCAGTCAACAGGAACATTCCCCGATTGGCTCATGTCGAGTCAAGTCAAGACCTGGACCTCCATTTGATCCAGACGACATGAAGCCTCTACTTGGTTCCTATTCAGGACCAGACAAGTGGATGATCTCATGGCCTTCATCCGGTCTAATCGACAGGAACATTTCTCAATTGGCTCATGTCGAGTCAAATCAAGACATGGACCTCCATTTGATCCAGACGACATCAAGCCTCTACTTGGTTCCTATTCAGGACCAGTCAAGTAGATGATATCCTTGCCTTCATCTGGTCCAGTCGACGAAACATTCTTTAATAGGCTCATGTCGAGCCCATTTAAGACCCAGACCTTCATCTGGTCTAAACGACATGAACACCCATCTTGGTTCCTATTTAGAGCCTGTCGAATGGATGATATCTTGACCTTCGTCTTGTCCAGTTGACATAAATATCCCCCAACTGGCTTACGTCATGCCAATAGAGATTTGGACATTCATCTGACATGAAGACTCCACCTAGCATGTTCTCTTTACCAGTCGACTGAGCATTATCTTTTTAACGATTGCATGGCTCTATCAAACACGGCATGGCCATTGACAAATCCAAATAACGCCAATAATCAGGTACGCTTACATGCCATGTCCCAGACGACACGTTTTACAGATACTCTCCAAGCCAAGAACTCATTGACTTAGAGAGTAGGGGACAAACTGTTCCGGCCAAATTTGGGCCATTGGCATTCTTGACTTTCCATCTCAAGCCCTATATCAGATGTGACCCAATCCCCTTTAATATTTCTCAGATCGCATCGGGCCAGAAACCTAATAATCCCCTCAGGCCCAATATCGGAGACCCAAATGGAACTTCGAGTTGGGTTAAAGGCCTCATTGACTTAAGTGAGGATCAACACTAAGTCAAACCTCATTATTTCCCACCGAAAGGTGAGACTTGGTCATATAATCAATTACTCTCCGAGCAATCAGCTGCCACAACCTGGGAAATATGAGATAGCATGTTAGTGGGGACCACCATCATTAATGCAGGCGCTTCTTTTACTATATCTTCCCTTTTTGAACCTATAAAAAGGGATCTCCTCATAGGGTTTGATTCATTCAGAGCTAAGCTTATTAACCTTAGTAAAAACCAACCATCTTTGTTAGAACCACCCTGAAAACCTCTGTTCATATTCCAACCCATCACCCTTATACCAGCCTAGAAGGGACAAGGTAGCCTCAAACCTTGCTCCTTTCTTATCATTTATACATACTATCATTTGCTAACTTGAGCGTCGGAGGGTCTACGGCCACCACCACACCGGTGGATAGACACTTCATGTTCATTCTACCTTTGTTTTGCAGGATCACTAATGCCCCCAGGCTACAAATTCTCGATTGTGGACCCCAGGTAAAAACCAGCATCTACACTGTACTCATCATATATTGTTTGCACATGTTAAAAATATTTATCTCCAACGTCATATTGCCAAAAGGCAAATCCATGATTCCATTCTTGTAATTAATTAAAGCGTTAGTTATTACTAAAAATGGGCTACCAAATAGTCTAGGAATTGGCTTATAACTGTCTACTACAGGTTGTGTTTCCAAGACAATAAAATCCACAATGTATATGAATTTATCGACTTGTAATAACACGTCTTCAATAATTCCTTTCGGTACTTTGACTGATCTATCGGTAAGTAAAAGAGTAGTTGAGGTTGGTTTTAAATCGCCAATATTAAGTTGTTGGTAAACCAAAAATTGAAGCAAATTGACACTGGCTCCAAAATCAAGCAAATCATGTTCAATTTTTTAATTTATAATAATACAAGAAATAGTTGGACAACCGGGGTCGTTGTATTTTATTGCATTATTGGTTGAGAGAATGAAGCTTACCTGTTCAGCTAGAAAAGCTTTCTTTATTACCTGATGTTTCCTTTTAATAGTGCACAAGTCTTTCAGAAATTTGGCATAAGATGGTATCTGTTGGATGGCATCTAACAAAGAATTATTGACCTTTACCTGTTTGAATATTTCATAAATCTCTGGGGAACGGTTCAATTTCTTTATTTTTAATGCTTGAGAAAATGAAGGTGAATGAGAGAAATTGTTATCATCAATGACGGGTAATGGTTCATCAACATCTTCCTTACCCTCTGAATCTAATTTATTTTTATTTTCGTGAGGTTCAAGAATAGGTCTATGGATCGCCTTACTACTGCGAAGAGTAATAACAGATTTGACTTGTGTAGGACACAGAAACTGGGCGACGCATGCTGTTCTAGACTCAGGGCCTAGTTGAGAGTACGGAGTAGCCCGCGGAGGACTAAACCGGAGAATGATGGAGTCGCCACCCCCGGTGTGAACCGGAAAATGATTTAAGGCCGCACTCACCCCTCGCAAGGGAAGACCTCAAACCGTTGGGTTCGGAATGGTCCCTTACTTATGTCATTTGTAATGATTGGATTTGTGTAATATTAACCTAGTTTACGAGGCATGCATTGGTGGAGATTATTCTAAGCGCATTACAACTTAAATTCTTGATACAAAAATAATTAATCACATCACGCTTAAATAAAACAACATTACAACAACATAATCATGCTTCAAATACAAATTTAAGTGAAATGAAATATGTGAGCCTATTAAGTGGTACGGGGCGTTGTATCCCGAGTGCAAACCATATTACCGTCCATTCGGATTCGGCTATGGAATTTATGTCCGGGTTTCCATCCAATATACCACAAAAAAGGAACACATATTCCATTCACCCAAAATTACATCACGTACTAATTAATAACATTCATGCGACCGAAACATAAATTGCATTTATTTCGTGTAAACTAATTCTAAATGACATGCTAAAATAGCCAAATAAACTACATGCATTTCTACGTCATTATTTCATGTAAACTAATTCTAAATGACATGCTAAACTAATCATTCATGTTAATTAAAAAAAAATACATTTCTTAAATCATTATTTCATGCAAATAAGTTTCATACAACATACTAAAATTAATTTAACACATTAAACACATAAAATACATTTTTTTAGGCCATCATTTCATGTGAGAGAATTTTATAATATAAACCCTCAGGTCTAACCTTTTTTGTCGTTGCTCGGAGGCGGCGCGTTACACGGCCGTCGGAAAGGCTAAGTCACCACAATCGCACTGGTTCGCTGTTGCAGTGTTTCGCTCACTGTTCTGCCACTTCGCTCACTGTTTTGAGTCCACTTCGCTCGCTGTTTTGAGTCCACTTCGCTGCGTTCCAAGTCTTCGTGCTTTAACCCACTGGTTGGTAGTGGATTTGAGGTTGTTTTGGTAATTTTTGAGGGCAGTGGGATGTTGTTCTTGAGGGGACTAAATGAGGCAGTGAAGAGTGCTAGTTGAGGCAGTTTTTTGAAGGTGTTTGGGCGTGAACTGCAAGGGAAAAATGAGGGCTGTTTGGTGAGGTATTTTCGTGAAATGAGGGCTGGTTAGGGAGGCAGTTTAGGCGTGTATGTTTTCAGGTCTAAAATGAGGCAATTAGAGGCGTGAACTTTAGGTGCTGAATGAGGTAATAGGCGTGGTTTATAGGGCTGAATGATGGGCTGTTTCAGGGGCAGAATAGAGCTGATTCCAGGGGCTGAAATGGAGGATGTTTAGGCGTGAAGTTCAGGTCTATAATGAGGCAATTAGGGGTGTGAACTTCAGGTGCTGAATGAGGCTAATAGGCGTGGTTTATAGGGCTGAGTGAGGGGCTGTTTCAGGGGCTGAATTGAGACTAATCCAGAGGCAGTGTAGGCGTGAGGATGAGGGGCTGTGAGGAGCTGACTTGGGCGCTGGTGTGAGGGCAGAATGGAAGTAGTATTGGCGTGTGTTTTGGGGCTGAAGTGAGGGCTGATTTGGGTGCAAGTTGAGAGGCAGTGAGGCGCTGATTCAGAGGCAGTTAAGGGCGTGAACTTGGTGCTGATGAGGCTTAATGGGGTGCTGAACTGGGCAGTGGAGGAAGGTTGGTCCAGACGTGTTTAAAAGGCTGAAATAGGAGGCAGTCTTGGCGTGAGATGAAGGGGCTGAAGTGAGCTGATTAAAGGCTTGGTTTTTGTGCGGCAATATTGGAAGATTATTTGGTAGTGAGGGGTGCTGTTTGAGTGAATGTGCCAGGCGTGGAGTGGGTGCAATGTGCGTGAGGCGTGAGTGCAAAATGTGGCTGTGCCGTTGGATGCTAGGTGGCGTTTAAGGGAAATTAACGTGCAGTTAGGTGGCAGGTGTGCTTAAGGGAAATGGGCAATTGTGGCGTTAGGTTGTGGCGAGCAAAGGCAAGGGCATGAAGGGTAATGCGTGAGAGCTGAGCACGTGGGGACTGAGGGTCTTGAGTGGATTCTGAGTTGATTTATGTGTGCATGCTAGGTATTGAGTGGAAGTGGAGCAATGTGAGGGATGAGGACAATGTTTAGGGTGATTATATTTCACGTGTGCCTGGCTCCTCGCTTTTTCCCCCCCTCTGGAGCAAGGTGTTCTGCCTTTGTTTTTATAATGGTGAGTGGGGAATGAGGCAATTAATGTTTGTTATTTGGTGGGGTTGGAGGGTTTAGGTTTATTTAATGGGTTGGCAAACTTTTGAAAAATGAGAGGGGTGAGGCATGTGAGGTTATTAAATTGGTGTTGAAAGTGGGCGTGAAATGGGCAGTGAGACAGTGAGCTGAGTGTTCGGTTGGATGATGTTTTGTCTTTGGGTGTTCGTTTGTGATTTTTAATTTATGTTTGGTTGAATTTGTGTGTGATTTATTAATTATGTTTTGTGAAGTGGGCGTGTGATTAATGGTGTGGGTTGTTGTTTGAAAAATGGAGGGTGAGGCATGAAATGGTGTAGGGTTGGTTTAATAAATGGTTTGAAAAATTAATATTAAGGTAAAAGGTAAGGTCAAAGGTTAAAGTGAATAGGTAGAAGGGTAAGTCATGATGGAATAGTGTAAGGAAGGTAAAAATGGTGTCAAGGTCGTGGGCCTCCTAGGTGGTGGGCTTGGGTATGGATTTGGGTTCTTTTGGTGGGCTTGGGTATTTGGGTTTGGCTTATGGGTTCTTGGGCTGAGCATAAGCGGAGATCCAACGAGCAAATCGAAGCTAGACAACCAAGTTAAATCCAACAATGATTCCAATTTCCAACTTTACCCTTCCGGCGTCCGTTTCCTGCAACTTCCATGACATGAAAAGGTAGTGCCTCCTTACGAGACTCGTCATTGGGCATGATATGCAAAATGCAGTGTCTACAACAGGTATATATGTTAACTATCAGAACTACCTTTGTGAGGGTTTTGATGACTCTTGAGGTTTAGCTGTGGTTATGCAGGAAACTTTCATTTCTTATTAATGGTCAAAACATATGTGATTTTGGAGAAAGTATCATTCAGATCGATCAGTGTTTGTACATTTTGGTTACCGATGGCTTCTTATTTCACAATGAATGCATGTAAGGTATTCTCAAGGGTTTTCCTATGAGGTGGGACATATGGTGTATATTTCTGGGAAATTCGGAAATTTTGGTATACGTGGGAAGGTTGTTGCGATGGTTCTATTGGTTATCATTCCTCCAATTGAAGTTTGGATGATTTATCCAATCAGAATTATAGGTTTGGGAGTATGGGTTTGGATTTGGTCTATTGAAAGTGTTTATGGAACAGACTTGGTCATGAAGACATTCTTGCAGGGCTGGCAAGGTTGGGCAAACTTGTGTGACATGCTCATTTGAATTACAGATTTAACAAGTGACTTATTGACTTGACTTGACATGATCATTTTTCCTCATTTCTAATGCCTCGACTTTTTTAGCTAGAAATGCATATTTAGTAGAAAGGTCATGGTCTTCCCTAAAGTTAAACATACCTCTACCAGATGACTGTGGTTGTATAGATGACTCATAAGTGCCAACTGTATCTCATTGTTATGCATTCTCTGTTATGTGTTCCAGGTAATCTAGTGCATATTCGAGATTTTTATCCCTAAACTCACCATTACACATCATTTCTACTACTTGTCTACCTTGGGGTGTTAACCCCTCGTAGAAGTAGGCAACCAGCCTCCATGTTTCAAACCCGTGATGTGGACAAACACTCAATATCTCTTTAAATCTCTTCCAATATTGGTAAAATGTTTCCACCAACTCTTGTGTGAGGGGGAAAGAACTTTTTTAGGAACTGTTCTTGCAAATCATCCCATGTTCTGATGGATCCTGACTTAAGGTTATGCAGCCAAATTTTAGTTTTATCCTTTAAAGAAAAGGGGAAAAACTTTAATCGAATTATATTTATGCCGCAATTTTAGTATGTGCATGTGTTACACACCTCTTCAAATTCCCTTAAGTGCTGATAAGGATTTTCTGATTCTAGACCGTGGAATGTGGGTAAAAGTTGGATGATACTTGGCTTAAAATTGAAACAATGCAAGATGGTGATCTTGTCCTAGTGGGATTCATGAATTGTCTGAGTTTCTTAGGATGATTAAGATCGCCATGTTGAGACTCATTTCTTCATGATCAACTGAATTTTCAACTCGGACAAGTGGATTTTCATTTTGATTCTCGGTCATTTTGACTGACGATGAAGGTGAATGAGACTTTTTATTTACTATCTACCACTAGATGATCGAGACCAATGTCTCATGCAACTGAAATGCAGACTATATGCTAAAATTTAAAAATACAATAATTACAAAATAATAATTAAAACAAATAATAATAATAATAATAATAATAATAATAATAATAAATAACAACAACAACAACAAGTGGGACGAAAATAAAAAATAAAAATAAAATGACAAAATAAAAGAAAAATAAGGAAAGAAAATACAAATGTAGTGATTATATCTAATGAGATACATAAAATATAAACAAAAGAAAAAAAAAATTAAAAGAAAAAATATACAAGGATGTTAAATTATTATTATATCTACTAAATTATATCCCCGGTAACGGCACCAAAAACTTGACACGCTCAAAAGTAGTTCTTTACTCCCAAGTATAAGAGTGTCGAAGTAATAAAATAACCTCGTAAGACTGGGGTCGATGCACATGAAATAGATTTAATAAAATAAAATAATAATTTGAGTAAAAATAAAAAGATTGAATTGTTTGAGGTGATTGGAGAATTTTAATTTAAACTGCAATAATAAAATAAAATACCGCGAATTTGAGGATCCTCTTTTAATATTTCAAATTTAGAAATCTCACTTTTTATAATATATAAATTGTCGTTATTGCCCAATTAATTTATTTTATGAATAATAATTATGCCAAAATATTTAAAACCAGCCATAAAGGCGGTGACAACTTTATCTATAACAAGTCCAGTTAGGTACTCAATTATGCCAAATAAATAAAACCAGTCATATATGCGGTAACAAAATTTGTCAATAATTAATCCATATTTAAATAAAATAAAAATCATATAGATTTCAATTTATATATTATAATATAAGTGAGATTAATCTAAATTTTCATATTAAAAGTTTCACCCTTACCCGAGCAAAAGAAATTAGCTACTCATAATTGGAATAAAAATAAACATAATTTTATTACTGAAAGTTATGGCCAAAATACAAGAAAGCTTTTAAAAAATAAAACACACAAGAGCTAGAAATCTACAAATTTTTAGAGAAACTATTGAATCCAGACTGAGGAAAATGAGGTGCAAAACACCTCTATTTATAGAAATTTTACAAGCTTTCTCCACCATTTTCTTCACCAAACATGCAAGCATGTTTGGTGAAAGTTTGACAATTGTAAATTATCAATTTTCCATTTTTTTGGATAATGACTTTAATAATTACATATAACACACTTTGAATTTTTCATCAATTTCGGCCTTGAAAACCTTAGAATTAGAAAATCTTGTGAACTTAAAGTTGTAGATCTTTGAGTCTTCCTTCATCTGAAACTGAAATCACCTTACTCTGATATTGGAGTGAATATTTATGGCCAAAATACGAAAATTGCGCAAAGTTGGAATTTCCGAAATTGTACACTGTTAGAACGTCATTTCAAGTTACTGTTTTTAAGAATGCATGATTATGTTCTTCAAAGCATATCCAGCCAGCCTTCCATCAAGTCTGGTCAGACATATAATTTCTTGGTCTATATCCGGCTAGATATTAAGTGCTCCAAAAAAATTTGTTCGGCCAAGCTGGAAGATATGTATCCTTCTTTATTAATTTGTTTTATATGTTTTTTATTTACTGCTATTATCATCTCTGTTATTTTGGTTATTATTGCAAGATACGAGTAATGATGCAGTTTTGATTTATTTAATACTACATTGTAATTTCGTTATTCTTGGACATTTATTTGGCTTTCTTATTCTCTCTTATTAATGTTTGCGCCCATATATGCTTCTAAACTGTATTTGCATGTGATTGCATTAAAGGCATGTGGATCTTCTTTTCGAACCTTGATATTATACTAACATCAGTAAGGGATGATTTCGAATCCAAAAGGGTTTAAGGTCGACCTTGGGAGGGGTGTAGTGCGCCTTATATCATTCCTATTGTCTTATACTAGGTGGAGACTCCTTAATTCTCTTTTAGTCCTCCATTGGTTAATTGTACTCTCAACGGGCTGCGAGATCAACAGTGTCGTGGTCGTCAATTTCATAGGCATAGCGGGAAATCTTGTTTCACTCCTACAGATGCTGACTCCACGGGGATAGAGAATCGGCTTGAAAACATACCTTGTAGTATCCATGGTGAGACTAAGCTAAACCATGTCTTCATCATTTTGCATATCATTTAAGCTCTGATGGCGTCACGTATTAAGAAATCGTTTTCACTCAAGGCGGTGGATCGCTACGTGATGATATCCATCACTTGTTGGCACATACCCTTGAGGTATAAAAAAGACACCTTCATTGGTCGTTCGAACCCTTGAGGGGGGAGACCGAGTTAAGGACAACCCTTTCGCCAATGAAAGCCTAACCTTGCCCTATCATGCCCGCATGAAAGCCCATAGTCATTTTTTACTAGGAATGAGCCTACCTAATGCTTGTGCATGGGCCCAACCATTTGAGGTAATCCAGTCCTCTTACCATGAAACGAAAAAAATGTTGGGCCTTTGCAATAGGGACAAGTCCGTATATCCATGATAATTAGGCTGAGTGCTTTGAAATGTTCATGGGGCCACCTTGTATGCAAATCCTATTAGACTTAGAGCGATTAATTATGAGCCCAAAGTTGTCAAAAGCACAAATATGATGCCTATAACTTAGCTTTCATCCAAGAAAAAAAGGCACGTCTTGCTTTGGGCCCATTTGAGTGTACTTAAATTTTTAGACCCAAGGCACACCAACCGTCAATACGTGTCCTTGATGGAGTGCTACTGGACTGTCCTAATACCAAATGTAGAAGATGTTTGGGATGTTACTAGAAGGAACGCATGTGGTGTGGTACCATGGCCTCAGGAGGAAACTAAATGAGGATTAGAGAACACTGGCCAAGGATTTCTTGAGTCAATATGCCACAGATATGGAGATTAATGTCTCACTCCATGAACTGGAGAACACAAAGCAGAATAGTCAGACGAGAGCTTCAATGAGTATATGGACCACTGAAGAAGCTAGCTTTTAAAGATACAGAAAAAAATTCAGAAAAAATTAATTCAAAATGATAATCAGGGGAACTAAGCCTTCAATCTACAATAAGTTGATGGGGATGACCTCCATGATTTTGTTTGTTCGACAGCTAAAAGGGTGTAAACATCCCTAAAACAGAAATGTTACCGGAACCAGGCAACAACAGATCTCACTGTCGCCTGAGCCTCTAACACATGAACTAGGACACTTGCTTCATATATTCC
>SKCR01011508.1:0-56178 GCA_019454045.1 Zanthoxylum bungeanum | reverse complement strand
ACCTTCTTGTTGAATGCTCGGGCAAGCCTTTTCTGATATATCTGCATGTGATGTAAGGACTTCATTCTTTTCCCATCCAGCAGTGCTAACTGTTCAAATCTCTGAGCGCCCATTCTTGTTCAGGTAACTCTGTTTCTGCTAATACCCTCAGGATTGTATCTCAACTTCCACTTGGCAGTACTGCTTCCATTCCATAGACCAAAGAGTAAGGCGTGGCTCTTGTTGCTGTTCTCACTGATGTTATGTACCCCCACATGGAATATGGTAGTTTGTTGGCCCAATCTTTACAGTTTTCTGTCATCTTGGTTAATATCTTCTTCATTGTCTTATTGGCTGCCTCGACTGCCCCATTTGCCTGCGGTCTGTAAGGTGATGACTGTGATGTCTAATCACATATCTCTATAGCATCACCTTCATTTCTCCCTGAAACTGAACTCAGTTGTCTGTCACTACATGATGCGGCATCCCATACCGACATATGATGTTCCGAACTATGAAATTTGCCATATGATTTGCTGTAATGTTGCGAAATGACTCGACTTCCACCCATTTTGAGAAGTAGTCCACTTCCACTATTATGAAATGATGTCCATTCGATGCATTCGGTTGAATCTCCCAGATCATATCATTTCCCCATGCTGAGAAAGGCCATGGCTCTAATAGCCTATGTAACTCTGTGTAAGGCAGATGGTTCAAATTACCGTGTGCTTGACAATCATGAAAATGTTTTATTAGCTTTGCACAGTCTGTCTCCATGGTCAACCAGTAGAAGCCTTGTCTTACAATCTTACGAGACAAGTTCAACCCATTCATGTGCAGTCCACATACCTCAGCATGTACTTCTTCCATTGTCTTCTGAGATTCTTCTTTTCTCAAACACTTCATCTAAACACCATTTGATTGTCTCTTGTACAATTCTCCTTTCAAAGCCACATACTGAGAAGCCAACTTCTGAATAGCTATTCTATCTTTTCTGCTTGCTTCTTCTGGGAGTTCTCTGTGTTCCAGGTATTGCTAAATATCATGGTACCAAGGTTTTACGTCGTCGACCTCCACTTCCAGAACTCTTTCTATCTCATAAACAGGCTTGCTCGCTGTTGTCAGTACCAATGGTCTCATCACTAACTCTCCAGATTTTTCCAAGTTGCTGCAAGTGTAGCTAATGCGTCTGCCATGTGATTATCTTCTCGCGGCAAGTGCTGAAACTTATAATCGGGGACAACCTGTGCCAACTTTTTGAGGTGAAAGAGATACAGTTTCAACAGTTCTTCTTTCAATTCCTACTCTCCTCGCATCTATTGGACTACCAACATCGAATCTTCGTAGACCTCCACGCTCTCAGCCTTCAAGGCTATCAATGCAGTCAATCCAAAAACACATGCTTCATACTCGGCCATGTTGTTAGTTACTCCGAATGTCAACCTTTTGGCCATAGGCAAAGTCTCTCCTTCGGGAGTCACTATCACAATCCCAATTCCAGCTCCTTTGCATTTCACGGCTCCGTCGAAATACATTTTCCACCCTTGGACTGTTATTGCTTGGATCTCTTCATCTGGGAATTCAAACTTGTACTGATCCCCTTCAATATGTTGCAATGCCAGGAACTCTGCTACGGCTCGCCCTTTGATTACTTTTGAGGTGAGATACTCAATGTCAACTCTGTCAGCAACACTAACCATTTTCTCAACTTCCCCACTAGCGAAGGTACTGAATTTAGATACTTCAAGGGATTTTATTTGGCTACCACATGGATCTTGTAAGACTGGAAGTAATGCCGCAGTTTTCGGATGCCCATACACTGCCAAACAAATCTTCTCTCTACCTCTTGATACTGGCTTCATATGGAAGCACTTCTTATGAGATAGTAGACTGCATGCTCTACTCTTGTCTCATCTGCATGTACCATCATTTCCCACAGTGCTTCTGATTCTATTGCCAAATACATATCAAGGTCTGCCCGGTCTCGGAGGTTTCAATACAAGAGGCTTTACCAAGTATTCTCTGATCTTGTCGAAGGCTGCTTGATATTGCTCATTCTATTTCATTGGCTGGTCTTTTCTCAGCAGTTTGAAGATAGGCTCACATACTGATGTCAACTTGGCGATGAACCGACTGCTGTACTAAATTTTCCCAAGGAATGCCTGACTTCCTTCTCAGTCTTCGTGCTGGCATCTCTGTGATTGCTTTGATCTTCTCAGAGTCTACCTCTATTCCTCCCATTCCCACTGTATGTCCCAACAACTTTCCTGATCGTTACCCCAACACACATTCTTGGGATTCAGCCGCAAGTAGTATTTTGTCGACTCTCTGTGGAACTTCTCTTCAGTGCTTATATATCCCAATTTCTTGTCTCTGATTTCACCATCATATCATCCACATATACTTCAATCTCTTTGTGCATCAAGTCGTGGAATAGTGTAGTGGCCATCTGCTGATAAGTAGCTCCTGTATTCTTGAGCCCAAACGGATTACCTTGTACAATATGTGCCCTACTCGGTGACAAAGGCAGTCTTGTGCTTGTCTTCTTCAGCCATGAGAACCTGATTGTATCCTGAAAACCCATCTGCAAATGAATACATGGCAGATAAAGCCGCTTGTCAACTAGCACATCTATATGAGGTAGAGGAAAATCATCTTTCGGGCAAGCCTTGTTAAGATCTCTGTAGTCCACGCACGTTCTGACCTTCCCATATTTCTTCGACACCGGCAAATATTCGCCAACCACTCAGGATACTTCACTACTTCTAGGAACCCCACATATATCTATTTCTTGACTTCTCCCTAACCTTCTCGGCCCACTCAGGTCTCATCCATCGGATTTTCTTTTTCACTGGCCTCATATTCGGATAAGTTGGAATTGTATGTTGGGCGATGCTTCTGTCTACTCCAGCCATGTCTTCATAGGACCAACAAACACTTTGGCATATTTGATTAATATTTCTTCTAATTTCTCCTGCTCTCAGGGGTAACCTCACTTGCAATTAGAATTTCCTGGGGCTCTCAGGCGTACCAAGGTTAAATGCATTTGTTTTGGTTGATCTGATATCAATTATACTCAAATCGTGCAAATTGAAAGGAATAGACTCAGGCAAGTAAGCAAAATGAATGTCTTTATTGCTAGAAGATGTAGGGATACATTCAAATAAATCAGGAAGATAAATGTCTTCACCCTCCCCAGGCATATTGTCTTCCTCAGTTTCTTTCTTTTCGAGGGTCAGGCCCTCCAGCTTCATCAACTCCTCTCCCCATTTCTCTTCTTCCTTCTTCGCAACTTCCTCTATCAGCGGCTTCTCACCCAGCACATCTTGGAAGATCTCAAATTCGGGCACCACAACCTCGTTGACCTCTACAGGTTCTGGCTCTCCTTGGTATCTTGTTGCCTTCACAAAGTATTCTGTTAGTTTCGGCCATTTCTTCTTGGTATTCGGCTTATCCTCATCTGACTTGTACCTCAGTCCTCTCTGAGTGGTCTGGCCTTGAAAGTTTGGCAAAGTTCCTCTGACACCTGAACTTTTACCCGGTTCGAACTTTATTTTCTCCATGATCCTAGCCACCTTAGGATCTACCCATTCTTCAAAAGTTTGATGATACACCTAGAACCTCGTGAAAGGCTGGTATCTCTAAAGTAGCCACATCATTATCTACTTCCGCTTTAATGGTGATGATCTCTCCACCGTATGGGAACTTGATGGCTTGGTGCAGAATGGAAGGCACGCCCTCAGCTTGTGGAACCATGGCCTCGCCAACAATAAGGCAAAAGTAGATGGGATGTTCAAGTACAGTAATTCAACCTCATCTTCAATGGCCCCACCTTAACTATTGCAGCGAAAGTTCCATCAACTCCTCGCTTACTGTCATCGTAAGCTTTGATAGTCATATTGGAGAGGTCCAGATCCGTCTCCTTCATTCCCAATCTCGATAGGATCTTCGAAGGGCACACATTGATGGATGAGCCATTATCCACCATTACACAGGATGTCTTACTTACTCTCACTTCAACTCTGATGAATAATCGCCTGTTATGATTTTTCTTCCCTCTGCCGGGAGTTTTTCCTAGAAAAGGTTATTGTCTGCAAAACTTCCTTCTGTACTGATCCCACAATCATTGCCGGATTAGCATCCTCTGGCACTACTATCTTGCTCGGGGCTTCAACCATAACACGACTGTGCTCCTGTGATGAACAACACAATTCCCAGATGCTGACATGTGCCCGTGTCTTCTTCAACTGGCGCAGCACTGTATCCCCTTCAGTATTGTCCCCATTTTCTGCCATTTCTCTCCCATTTGTCAACACTTTTTTACCCTTCTCAGCCGTATCACTGTAGAAACACCCGCTGCGTGTCATTCCTTTTACCACCTCTTCATCACCACTGGAGAAATCTTCCCAGAAATTCTTCCCCTGTTCTGTTTCATCCTCGCTGTTGCTATCCCAAATTCCCAGGCAGAAGGATTGGTGGTCAAAGGATTTGAGGACAAGGCTTTCGGGTAGGCCAGAGTTTATCATATAGGTTGGTGGTGGGAAAGAGTGGTAATTCGGCATGGGGTTTTTATGTGTGTTGGGCTGTTCTTTTTCAGGGTTGGGTATTTTTTGGGAGTCCATAAGGTCCTGGCTTTCATGGCGGAGGCGGGCACAATTGTCAGTGTCATGGCCCTTCTGTTGATAGAAATGGCAATAGTGGTTCAGGTTGAGATGCGGTGGTGGTGGGTGTGGAAGTGGTTTGGTCTCTAGGGGTTTCAGAAGTCCCTGTCTCTTTAATTTCTCCAATACCTTAGACAATGGTCTACCCATGTTGGAGAAACGTCGGTTCCGGATAGCAGCAATCTCAGCAACAACAGGCTTGGTACCTGATGGTCCCCCAATGGGCCTCATGTTCAAGCTATAGAACTTTTTGTTCTCAGCTTATTCTTCTTCAATATCCATGACAGTCTCCCTCAACTGTCGAAAATCAGTAATCATGGAGGTCATTCTCCTCATCTTTCCATAAATGGAGGGTTGGTGCCCTTGATGATCATTTTGATTTGGTCATTCTCTGAGGGCCGAGTCTGCATCTTAGAAGTTGGCTCCTCCAGCAGTCTACATACTCTTTGAAGCTCTCCTCCGGCTTCTGTTGGTGTGTTTTCCAAATCGCAGAGTGACAAGTCAATCTCCAAATCTGTGACATACTGACTCGGAAAAGCCTCTGCCAATGCTCTCCAGTCATCCTTGACCTTCCTCTCAAGGCCATGGTATCATACTACGGGTGCCCCCTCAACTGACATCTCGAACATCTTCTGCACCTGACGCTTCGATAAACCCACTGAACTCATAACTGAAACATACTGACGGAGATGGACCCTTGGATCCCCATTCCCGATGAACTTGGCCATATCTGGCATCTTGAATTGAGCTGGCAACTGTTCTTCAAAGGTCATTGCCTCATAATCTAGCAGGTCTTCATGTTTACCCTTCATCTTGCGGGTAACCGATTCTAACCTGATCCCGGAGCTTCTGTAATTTTGCCTGAGACCTAATCATTCTTCATGCCGCATATTCAGCCATGTCATCATCAAAGTGGGGATGTCATCCCCCGACCTGTTCGGAGGCTTCTCGCGCCTCACATTCTCAGAGTTTCCCCCAGCACGAGGCACAACCAGATTAGCCATAGCAGTAGTCAAGGTTTGCAATTGTTCAGTAACCTTGGTGAGACTGATTTCCAACTGATCCATACGGGATACCTCATTCTCTGATTCGCTCATATTTTCTATCGGCCTCTTGGTGAGTCTTCCTTCTTCCCTAACCCAACAGAAATCTATGATGGATCTTTGAACACAATGGGTTAGCATGATGCGTGTATGCATGAGGTGTATGAAATGCATGCGATGTATATAAGTTGGCCTTTTTTATTTTAAAGCATTCAATCACATTATCGCGAGGTGCAACTTGTCCCAGTTGAAAAGGCAAAACAGGTTTACACTTTTGCAATAACATGGCTAAATAACTTCAAATGATAAGGGGCCCAATCACAGGATGGCCCATCAGCATTTTAGAAACTTTTGGCCTAATTATCATAGGATACGAACTCGTCCAACTTTAAATGGCCCAACAAGTTCTCATTTCTGACAAGAAGTCTAACTGAATCCAAATGATGATGGTCCCAAAATACAAGCATAAAGAGATAATTCAAGCATAAAGCAATAATTTCTACAGAGTGGCCCATCGACATTTCAGAAGCTTTTGGCCCAATTATCATAGGATACGAACTCGTCCCAGTTTAAATGGCCCAGCAAGTTCACATTTCTGACAAGAAGTCCAACTGCATCCAAATGATGATGGTCCCTAAATACAAGCATAAAGAGATAATTCAAGCATAAAGCAATAATTTCTACAGAGCGGCCCATCGACATTTCAGAAGCTTTTGGCCCAATTGTCATAGGATACGAACTCGTCCCAGTTTAAATGACCCAATAAGTTCGCATTTCTGATAAGAAGTCCAACTGCATCCAAATGAGGATGGTCCACAAGCACAAGGAAATAGTTGTTATAGGTCATACAACTCCGGTCTACGTGGGGTTTGCGGGAGTGTAGACAAAGACTCTCGCTGGTGAAGGATTGCCCACAACTAGGTCTCTCCCCCACTCAAGGGTTTGAGCGACCAAGTGAGCGCACCTTTTTTATACCTTACGGTACGTGCCAACGAGTTATGGTGCGTGACTGACTGTCAAATGGATTTCCCTTTGTAGATTCCCCAGAGGGAAGGTGGAGCGAACTCTCTTAGAAACCCAAGCCTCTTAGGCTCTTATCGCTTGGTGACAGGAATAAACAATGAGTCCTCCAAATTAGTCCATCACAGCAGGCTACAAGTAGATGATTATCTAGGTGCCTTCACAGCTTTTCCTCATAGAAAGGTAGTGAATGAAGGAAGACACCAAACCATTACCTAGCCTTAAAAAAGTGCCTTTGATTAAACCCCTTTCAACCCAGGGTAAACACGGTTAACTAAATCACAAATCACAAACATTACAAGACATTATTCCGGGGCCAATTCTCTATCCCCAGTGGAGTCGCCAGACTGTAGGACACATAAATCGGCGACGTTGTCCCGGGCTCGCGGCCCGGTTGGGAGTACGGAGTAGCCCACGGGGGACTACATCGGAGAAATAAAAATGGAGTCACCACCCGGTGTGAACCGAGAAAATGATTTAAGGAAGTGCTCACACCCTCGCAGGGAAGACCTCAAACCGTTGGGTTTGGAATAGTCCCTTACTTATGCCACTTGTAATGAAATGATTTGTGCAATAATTTAATCGGATCTACGCAACATATATTTCCAATAGTATTATACTTCTAAGTTCACATTCATGAAAATAAAACTCATATCTAAGCTCGCATATAACTATATCTAAGTTTGCATGAATAAAATTAAACTGGAATAACGACATGCATATAATTTCATAAACATATTAAATCGATAAATATGGCAATACAAGTAAAACATAAATAGAGGAGAGCATAATTAGGTTTCTAGTGCGAAAGAAACAATCACAAGGAAGCAATCATGTATGAGAATATAAAAATGGAAGAGACAAGCATGCAGGAAATGGTGGGATATAACAGGTGAAGGCTCGTTCGTGGAGCGTTTGATAACGCGGTTCGAAGAGGGGAGGACCGAGAGCATGCGATCAAGTTGTATTATTTGACGCATTCGAACGGGATGAGACCTGATGTATGATAAAGTAGAAATATGGTACGTTTGAGTAGCGTTCGTAAACGCGTTCGAACGGGGGAGGGCCGAGAGCATGTGTTCGAGTTGTGTTTTTGGATGCGTTCGAAAGGGATAAGACCCGATGCCTAATAAAACGGAAAATATGTGCGTTCGAGTAGCGTTCGTAAATACGTTCGAACGGGGGAGGGCCGAGAGCATGCGTTCGAGTTGCGTTCTTGGACGCGTTCGAATGGGATAAGACCTGATGCATGATAAAGTAGAAAATATGCACGTTCGAGTTGCGTTCTTGGACGCGTTCGAACAGGATTACAAAAGAAAGGGAATTTATGGCGACATAAACACATATGTGCAGGACCAAAGACATAACATGGGACCTCATATGCCCATTGAACATGTTTACATCCAATCAAATATACTTCGTCTGACGCGACAAGACATCGTGGGTAAATGTAGCCTTTAGGCGTTTCCTCGCGAATAGAGGACCTTTAATCCACCCTAGTCGACCCATCGCATCAAGTAATTATATGTGAATAGATAAGTGGATGATATTGGCATTAGATGCCTGATTGAACCATCTCACGTTCAATCAACATGCCTCAGGTAAAGGTAGCCTTCAGGCATTTCCTCAAATAGATGACCTTTAATCCACCCTAGTTAGCCCATGCACATTATATTACAATGCATACAAATGAATGAGACAATAATTTGGAACTCCGTATGTCCGATTACACATATCTCACATCCAATCAAACATACTTCGTCCGACGCGGCAAGACATTGTGATAAAGGTGGCCTTTAGGTGTTTCCCTTCCCGCGGATAGAGGACCTTAATCAACTTTAGTCAAGCTCATACGCATTATATCATCAATACATAAGAAAATAACATACAGAAAGTAAATGGCGGAATGTAAAATGCGAATGATAGACGAGCAAGATAAAATAAAGTGAAAATGACTAAATCATACTCAAACATAAAGTTGGATGAAACGAAATATGTGTGTCTCTCAGCGGTACGTGGCGTTGTATCCCGAGTGCAGACCGCACTACCGTCCATTCGGATTCTGCTACGGAATTTACGTCCGGGTTTCCATCTGGAATACCACAAGAGAGAACACATATTTCGTTCATCCGAAATCACATCATGCACCAATCCACAATGCTCATGCAAAATAAAGTAATAAAATAAATAAAAAAATAAAGGATAATAAATAAAAGAAGGGTGCCCTCAGATCTAACCTCTTTAGTCGTCTATCGGAAGTGCGGTATGTGGTTGTCGGAAGGGTTGATGCTCCTTAATTCCTCCGGTTCACTGGTTCAACATTTCCTTTCACTGTTTTGCTGTTTGGGCTGTTGTTTTCGCTCCGTTTTGCTGTTGTTTTCACTAGATTTTCTGTTTACTATTTTACGGTAAATGAGGGACTGTTCTTGTGTTTTTAAGGAGGTGTATTTTGTGGATGCAGTGCAATTCAGGAAGTGATTTTCGGTCACTGCAGGGACTATTTTTGGGCTGTGATTTTTCGATGGTTACAGGGGCAGATCTTATGACCATTTTCAGTGGTATTGGGGACTTTTTTGAGGGGTGTGTTTCGGTGAGGTTCTTGGTTGTTTAGGAGAGTGTTTTCAGTGAAGATTTGTGCGGCAATGGAGGGGGGTTTGAGGGCAGTGTTTTCGGCTATTGAAGAGAGGATGAGAAAAGATATTATTTCTTGTTGCTTGTTCTTGTGTTGGGTGTGTGATTCTAGGAGAGGTTAAGGGTTAATTTTGTGCTTCTATTATAGGCAAAGGCTAGGGTTCTCTTGTGTGAATAGGAAAGGAATCAAGCAATTATAGGGGAATATTTCTAATTAGTATCTCACAAGGAAAGCATTTAATTATTTAAGGGACAAGATTTGGCTTGATTGGGAAGATGATATATTTCATTTGTTATATTTAGGTATGTGAATTATTTAGATTGGATTTGTTTTATTTAATTTGGAATGTGATTTATTTAATTTATGAAGGATATTATTTTAATTTGTGACATGTGTTTTAAATGTTTAAATTATTTTTGGGTGGGTTTTGGTGGGCTAATTGGGCTTGGGCGTGAGGCTAGCAACAAAACCAGAAGTACCGACATCGTTCGAATGCCAATTCGAACACTACATGAACGCCCGCAATCTGTTTTGACGTTCGAACGTGTTCACGAACGCAGTAACGAACGAAAGCAGTGAACATGTGAATTAATTCGATGACATACTTATTCTAAATTTCCCCTTCCGACATTCGTTTCCCGTGACTTCCGCAACCTAAAGAGTAGTGCCTCTGTACGAGACTCATCATCGGGACTTATATGCAAAATGTAGTGCCTACAAGTCCTCTATTCGAGGGAAATGACTAAAGGCTACCTTTACGACGATGTTTTGCCGCGCCTTTTATTATTCTGTTATTTACCTTTTGGCATATCATTACTTTGCTTGTTCATGTATTGTTACTTAATATGCGCATGGGCTAATCATGTGGGTCAAAGGTCCTCTATTCGAGGGAAATTCCTAAAGGCTACCTTACCACAGTTCGTCGCGCCCTTCTTCTATTGATTTCGCTATTCATCTTTTTTGTGTTATTTTTCACTTTTCGTTTTCGCATTCATGCCGTGTTTATGCTTGAGTGTTGCCTCTCGCGGTATATCGGATGGAAACCCAGATATAAATTCTATAGCCGAATCTGAATGGATGGTAGTGCGGTCTGTACTTGGGATACAACTACACGTGCTACTTCAGAAACATTAACGCGTGTGTAGGCACTGCATTTTTGCATATAAGTCCCAATGATGAGTCTCGTACAGAGGCACTACTCTTTAGGTTACGGAAGTCGCGGGAAACGAATATCGGAAGGGGAAATTCAGAATAAGTATGTCATCGGATTCAAGTCACGTGTTCACTACTTTCGTTCGTGCTGCATTCATGAACACGTTCGAACGTCAAGCAGATTGCGGGCATTCATGTAGCATTCGAATCGGCGTTCGAACGGTGTCGGTACTTCTGGTTTTGCTGCTAGCCTCATGCCCAAGCCCAATTAGCCCACCAAAGCCCACCCAAAAATAATTAAAATATTTAAAACACATGTCACAAATTAAATAAAATAAATCCAATCTAAATAATTCACATATCTAAACAAGACAAATCAAATCAAATCTCTTCCCTAATCACTCACCAAATTTAAAGATATTCACTCCCCAAATTAAACACATCTCTTCGTTTCATAAACCAATGAAATCACTTCCCTTTTTTTGAGGATTCCCTTCCTTACCTAGAAACCCTATCAAACCATTATAAAAAGAAGCCCTCACCCAACCTTTCACACCTTAGCACATTCATACAAATCACAGAAAATTCTACAAAGCATGGACACCCAAGCTCATCCTCAAGAAACACAAAGAAAATAATCTAGCTCACTCACGCCAATAGCCTCCCAAGTTCTCTCCCCATTCCTATGAAACCCTCAAACAAACTCTCACCCTCACGTACCAAAACCTTAATCAAACCTGCCTAACACATGTCCAAAAACACCTCCCAAATACCATATAAAACAGCCCCTTATATCACCAAAAACTACATCAAAAACTGCCCAAAACAGTGACAAAAACCACAGCCCCAAACCCTTCAAAAACCGCAAAAATAGTCATTTACTTACCTAAAATAGTGACCAGAAAATACAACAAAAATAGCAGTGAAATGGAGTAAAGACAGCGGCCCAAACAACGAAACAGCGAAAGGAAGCAATGGACCAGTGAACCGGAGGAGTTACGGAGCATTAACCCTTCCGAAGACCGTGTACCGTACGTCTGAGAGGCGATTTAAAAGGTTAGACCTGAGGGCACTTCTATTATCCATTTTCATTCATCTCTTAATTGTTTTATTTATTTTCTTCGCATGAGAGTCGCTTGTGGATGTGTGTTGTGACCCTTGAATGAATGGAAAATGTGTCGTCTCTTGTGGTATATAGGATGGAAACCTAGACGTAAATTCCGTAGCTGAATCCGAATGGACGGTAGTGCGATCTGTATATGGGATACAACTCCACGTACCACTTGAGCAAACGGAACATTTCATTGCTCTATTTACGCATGTATTGCATTCTAGTGCGCATGGGCTAACTAGGGTGGATTAAAGGTCCTCTATTCGAGGGAAAATGCCTAAAGGCTACCTTTACCACGATGTTTTGCCGCGCCGGACGAAGTATATTGGATTGAATATGTTTAATCGAACATACGGAGTTCCACATCATTGTCTTATTCATTTATATGCATAGTAATATATTACGCATGGGCTAATTAGGGTGGATTAAAGGTCCTCTATTCGAGGAAAAAATGTCCAAATGCTACCTTTACTACGATGTTTTGCCGCACCTTTTGTTATGTCATTTTGCATATCATTGCTCTATTTACGCATGTATTGCATTCTAGTGCGCATGAGCTAACTAGGGTGGATTAAAGGCCCTCTATTCGAGGTAAAATGCCTAAAGGCTACCTTTACCACGATAGTTGCCGCGCCGGACAAGGTATACTCGATTGAATGGGAATGAGTTCAATCGGGCACATGGTTTCCTACATTGTGCATCTGTGTATGTGTTTGTGTCGTCTATCATGCATCAGGTCATGTCCCATTTGAACGCATTCTCGAATGTTATACGAACGTGAACTTTCTGTTTCCCGTTCGAACGCATTTACGAATGCTACTCGAACACACATGCACTTTGTTTCATCAGGTCTTGTCCCGTTCGAACGCGTTCTCAAACGCTATACGAACGCGAACCTTCTGTTTACCGTTCAAACATGTTTACGAACGCTACTCGAATGCGCATGCGTTTTGTTTCATCAGGTCTTGTCCCGTTCGACCGCGTTGTCAAATGCTATACGAACGCAAACCTTCTGTTTACCGTTCGAACGCGTTTTCAAACGCTACACGAACGCGTATACACTCAACTGATTCCTTCTCATCACATTTCATGCATAATTGCTTCTTGGGTGGTTTCTCTTGTATTATGTATGTAATGATTTGGTGTATTCCTTCATTCACTACCTTTCTATAAGGAAAAGCTGTGAAGGCACCTGGATAATCATGTACTCGTAGCTTATATGATGGACTAATTTGGAGGACTCGTTGTTTATTCCTGTCACCAAGCAATAAGAGCCTAAGAGGCTTGGGTTTTTAAGAGAGTTTGCTCCGCCCTCCCTCTAGGGAATCTACAACGAGAAATCCATTTGACAGTCAGTCACACACCATAACTCGTTGGCACGTACCGTAGGGTATAAAAAAGGTGCGCTCACTTGGTCGCTCGAACCCTTGAGTGGGGAGACCTATTTGTGGGCAATCCTTTGCCAGCGAGAGTCTTTGTCTATACTCCTGCAAACCCACACGTAGACCGGAGTTGCATGACCTATAGCAACTATTTCCTTGTGTTTGTGGACCATCCTCATTTGGACGCAGTTGGACTTCTTGTCGGAAATGCAAACTTGTTGGGCCATTTAAACTGGGACGAGTTGGTATCCTATGATAATTGGGCCCAAAGCTTCTGAAATGGCGATGGGCCGCTCTGTAGAAATTATTGATCTGTGCTTGAATTATCTCTCTATGCTTGTATTTGTGGACCATCCTCATTTGGACGCAGTTGGACTTTTTGTCAGAAATGCAAACTTGTTGGGCCATTTAAACTGGGACGAGTTTGTATCCTATGACAATTGGGCTAAAAGTTTCTAAAATGACGATGAGCCTTCCTATGTTTGGGCCCCTTATCATTTGAAGTTATTTAACCATGTTATCGCAAAGGTGTAAACCTGTTGGGCCTTTTCAACTGGGACAAGTTTTCACCTTGCAATAACAGGATTGAATACTTTAAAATGATAATGGGCCGATTTATATACATCACACGTATCTCATGCATCTCATGCATACACACATTATGTTAACTCTCTTGTGTATTAAGAGCCATCATATATATCTGTTGGGTTAGGGAAAAGGGAAGACTTGTTAAAAGGCCAATAGCAAACATGAGTGAATCAGAGAATGAAGCGTCCCGTATGGATTACTTGGAAACCAATCTCACCAAGGTTACTGAACAGTTGCAAGCCTTGACTGCTGCTATGGCTAATATGGTTGTGCCCCGTGCTGGGGGAAGCTTTGAGAATGAGAGGCATGAAGACCCTCCGACTAGATTGAATGATGATATCCCGGGTTTTGATGATGATATGGCTGAATATGCTGTGGGGAAAATGGCAGGGTCTCAAACTAAACTGCAGAAACTCCGAGATCAGGTAGTGTCGGTTACCCGTAAGATGAGGGGTAAGCACGAGGATTTGCTGGATTATGAGGAACAGTTACCAGCTCAGTTTAAAATGCCGGATATAGCCAAGTTTAATGGGAACGGGGACCCAAGGGTCCATCTCCGGCAGTATGTCTCTGTTATGAGTTCAGTGGGCATGTCGCAGCACCAAGTTCAGAAAATGCTTGGGATGTCGCTTGAGGGGGCACCCGTAGTGTGGTACCATAGCCTGGAAAGAAATGTTAAGGAAGATTGGAGGGAACTGGCAGAAGCTTTTCTGAAACAATATGTTACAGACTTGGAGATTGATTTATCACTCCGCGATTTGGAGAACACCAAGCAGAAACCGGAGGAAAGTTTCAAAGAATATGTGGATCGCTGGAGAAGCCAGCTTCTGAAGATGCAGACTCGGCCCTCAGAGAAAGACCAAATCAAGATGATTATCAAGGGCACCAAGCCCTCAATTTATGGCAAGTTGAGGAGGATGACCTACATGATTGCAGATTTTCGACAGCTAAGGGAGACTGTCATGGATATTGAAGAAGAATAAGCTGAGAACAGAAAGTTCTATGGACAGAATAGAAGGACTTTTGGGGGGCCTTCTGAGACCAAGCCTGCTACTGCTGAGGTCGCTACCGTCAGAAACAGACGGTTCTCCAATCTTGATAGACCTTTGTCAAAGGTGTTTGAAAAGCAGAAGATGCAAGGACTTCTAAAACCTTTGGAACCTAGGCCATTTCCGAACCTTGTGCCACCGTACCTCAACCTAAACCTGTATTGTTACTTCCATCAAGAAAAATGCCATGACACCGACAACTGCACCCGCCTTAGGCATGAGATCCAAAACCTTATTGACTCCCATAAAATACCTGACCTAGAAAGAGAACAACCCAACACACACAGAAACCTTCTACCAAACTACCACTTCGTTCCACCACCCATCTACATGATTAACTCCAGACTACCCGAAACCTTTGTCCTCCAAACTTTCAACCACCGAGCTTCTTACATAGGGACAGGAGATGGCAGTAGTGAAGAACTATAGGCCGAGGAAGAAGGCAATGCTGCAAATGATGAAGTTGTTCCTCATAGTTTATTTGATCCTGCATTTTTAATAAAGACATTGATTTTGTCTACTTGTTCGAACCTTTTCTTAATGATAATAAAGAAGTTCATTTATCTTACTTGCATGAGTCTCTTCCTTTCAACCTGCAACATGAGTACATTTGACAAAAGTGTTCAACCCTGGAACTATGATATTCATCGATACTTAGAACACGGGGAATTCCCGAAAGAAGCAGGCAGAAGAGACAGGATAGCCATTCAGAAATTGGGAAACGGGGTAGTGAGACTGACAGATTTGGAAGGGAATGAGTTCACCGAGCCAATCAACATAGATGGATTGAATCAGTATTTCGCCTGAGGAAGAAAATGCCGAGCGATCACCAAGAGGACTGGCAGAAGACCTAACCCAACGGAATAGAAAATTCATTCATGCATGCATGCATACACGTAACATATTTGCATCCTTTTTGTGTTTGTTCTGTTTTGTAATAACAGATTTCAAAGAAGAAAAAAAAACGGCAAAAGCAAGCCAACCAGAAGCAGCAATAGTACAGTGTCATCAGTTTCAGGAATGAATCATGGGGTCGAGGCCCACATCAGCATCAGTTTTGGGGTGAGGCCCACATCAGCATCATTCTGGGGGCGAGGCCCACATCAGTATCAGTTTGGGGATGAGTCACAGGGTTTAGGCCCACATTGGCACCAGTATCAGTTTTGGGGATGAGTCCCAAGGTTGAGGCCCACATCAGCATCATCATCAGTTTTTGGGATGAGTCCCAGGGTCAAGGCCCACATCACCAGCAGTTTTGGAACGTCACATCACATGATCTACTTCAATCTAGTGCAAGAAGCGAAGAACAGAAAGCTAAGCCAAGACTGGGGGTGACCAGTCTACCACCTCGCGAATCAGGGACGTAACGAGATATTGGGTCATGGAATCAAAGAAGACTGAGCAATCACCAAAGAGAATTCACATAAAGAAATTATAAGCAGGCCCACGGGGCGACCAAAAACAGTTACAGATGAAGGACACCAAAGAGCACAAGGAAGACCTAACCCATCGGAATTGGAAACACAACCATGCATACATGCATACACGTCACATGCACTCAATTTTTGTCTTGTTGTTGTTTACAGGTTTTGAAGAAAAGGAAAAGGCAGCAAAGACGAACATTTTCGGGAACAAAGCCCACAGTCAACACAGTTCGAGAATAACGCCCGCATTCAGCAAGCTCGGGAACAAAGCCCATATTCAGTACAGCCATGGAATAAATCCCACTCACAATCAACAGATCAGGAATAAAGCCCACATTCAGCAAATTCAGGAACAAAGTTCACATTCAGTACAGCTAGGGGAATAAAGCCTAGAGGAATAAAGCCCTATCTTGATACAGTTCGGGAATAAAGCCCATGGGAATAAAGCCCTATCTCAACACAGTTCAGGAACAAAGCCCAGGGGAATAAAGCTCAGGGGAATAAAGCCATATCTCAACACAGTTCAGGAACAAAGCCCAGGGAAATAAAGCCTTATTTTTATACAGTTCGGGAACAAAGCCTATAGGAATAAAGCTCACTAAAGCCAGGGGAATAAAGCCCATATTCAATATAGTTTGGGGAACAAAGCCAGGGGAATAAAGCCCATATTCAATATAGTTTGGGGAACAAAGCCCAGGGGAATAAAGCTCTCTCTCAACGCAGTTCAGGAACAAAGTCCAGGGGAATAAAGCCCATATTCAATACAGTTTTGGGACAAAGCCCAAAGGTCAAAGCATCTCAGGATAACAAGTAAGTTAAGCAACAGCTGGCGAGCCAGGTAAGTAAAAATGCATTGCATAAACTTTGATAGGATTTTCATTGTCACACACTGCACAAGTCCCATCAAAGTGGAGGCGACTGTAGGTACTGTATTTTTACATATAAGTCCCAATTATGAGTCTCGTACGGAGGCACTACTCTTTAGGTTGCGGAAGTCGCGAGAAACGAATGTCGGAAGGGGAATTTCAGAATAAGTATGTCATCGGATTCAAGTCACATGTTCACTGCTTTCGTTCGTGCTGCGTTCGTGAACACGTTCGAACGTCAAGCAGATTGCGGGCGATCATGTAGCAATCAAATCGGCGTTCGAACGGTGTCGGTACTTCTGGTTTTTCTGATAGCCTCATGCCCAAGCCCAATTAGCCCACCAAAGCCCACCCAAAAATAATTAAAATATTTAAAACACATGTCACAAATTAAATAAAACAAATTCAATCTAAATAATTCACATACCTAAACAAGACAAATAAAATCAAATTCCTTCCATAATCACTCACCAAATTTAAAGATATTCACTCCCCAAATTCAACACATACATTCCTTTCATAAACCAATCAAATCACTTCCCTTTTTTGAGGATTCCCTTCCTTACCTAGAAACCCTAGTAAACCATTATAAAAAGAAGCCCTCACCCAACCTTTCACACCTTAGCACATTCATACAAATCACAGAAAATTCTGCAAAACATGGACACCCAAGCTCATCCTCACGAAACACAAAGAAAATAATCTAGCTCACTCACGCCAATAGCCTCCCAAGTTCTCTCCCCATTGCCGTGAAACCGTCAAACAAACTCTCACCCTCACGTACCAAAACCTTAATCAAACCTGCCTAACACACGTCCAAAAACGCCTCCCAAATACCATAGAAAACAGCCCCTTATATCACTAAAAACTGCATCAAAAACTGCCCAAAACAATGACAAAAACCGCAGCCCAAAACCATTCAAAACCGCAAAAACAGTCATTTACTTACTTAAAACAATGACAAAAAAATACAGCAAAAACAGTAGTGAAACAGAGTAAAGACAGCAGCCCAAACAATGAAACAGCGAAAGGAAGTAGTGGACCAGTGAACCGGAGGAGTTGCGGAGCATTAACCCTTCCGACGACCTTGTACCGTACGTCCGAGAGGCGATTTAAAAGGTTAGACCTGATGGCACTTCTATTATTCATTTTCATTCATATCTTAATTGTTTTATTTATTTTCTTCACATGAGAATCACTTGTGGATATGTGTTGTGACCCTTGAATGAATCCAAATGGACGGTAGTGCGGTCTGTACATGGGATACAACTTCACGTACCACTTGAGCAAATGGCACATATCATTGCTCTATTTACGCATGTATTGCATTCTAGTGCGCATGGGCTAACTAGGGTGGATTAAAGGTCCTCTATTCTAGGGAAAATGCCTAAAGGCTACCTTTACCACGATGTTTTGCCACGCCGGACGAAGTATGTTGGATTGAATATGTTTAATCGGACATATGGAGTTCCACATCATTGTCTTATTCATTTATATGCATAGTAATATAATGCGCATGGGCTAACTAGGGTGGATTAAAGGTCCTCTATTCGAGGAAAAATGCCCAAATGCTACCTTTACCACGATGTTTTTCCGCGCCTTTTGTTATGTCATTTTGCATATCATTGCTCTATTTACGCATGTATTGCATTCTAGTGCGTATGGGCTAACTAGGGTGGATTAAAGGTCCTCTATTCGAGGGAAAATGTCTAAAGGCTACCTTTACCACGATGTTTTACCGCGCCGAACGAGGTATACTCGATTGAATGGGAATGAGTTCAATCGGGCACACGGTGTCCTACATTGTGCATCTGTGTATGTGTTTGAGTCATCTATCATGCATCAGGTCATGTCCCGTTCGAATGCGTTCTCAAACGTTTACGAACGCGAACCTTCTATTTCACGTTCGAACGCGTTTACGAACGCTACTCGAATGCGCATGTATTTTGTTTCATCAGGTCTTGTCCCGTTCGAACGCGTTCTCAAACGCTACACGAACACGAACCTTCTGTTTACCGTTCGAACGCGTTTACGAATGCTACTCGAACGCGCATGCGTTTTGTTTCATCAGGTCTTGTCCCGTTCGAACGCGTTCTCAAACGCTATGCGAATGCGAACCTTCTATTTACCGTTCGAACGCGTTTTCAAACGCTACACGAACGCGCATACACTGAACTGATTCCTTCTCATCACATTTCATACATAATTGCTTCTTGGGTGGTTTCTCTTATATTATGTAATTAATCATATCATTCCATTATTGATACTTTCACTGTTATCATCTATTTGTATCCCCGCATTTATCTATTTGATGTGTTCATGAGATGGTGTTCAAGCATGATTAGGTCGTTAGTATGTTACTTGGTTCTTAAGCATGATTTAATTGTTAGTATGTTATTCTTCTATTCATGATTTGGTTATCTTCTTTCGCAGTAGGCATTCAATTTACGTTTATGTTTAGGTTGTTATTTATTCTTCGTGTTTGATAATTCAACATGTTCATGAGATTATTGTATGTTTGTCGTTATGATGATTTATTTTATACATGCGAACTTGGGAGTAAATTATCCTTGGAAATATATGTTGCTTAGGCTTGGTTAGATTATTGCACAAATCCTTTCATTACAAGTGGCATAAGTAAGGGACCATTCCGAACCCAACGGTTTGAGGTCTTCCCTTGCGAGGGGTGAGTGCGGCCTTAAATCTTTTTCCCGGTTCACACCGGGTGGCGACTCCATGTTATTTCTCCGATTTAGTTCCCATGTGGGCTATTCCGTACTCCCGACCGGGCCGAGAGCCCGGAACAGCGTCGCGGATTTATGTGTCCTACAGCGTGTGTTTGTGTCATTTTAGATACCACTTTGGTAAGCTCATTCGAACGCGTTCTCAAACGCTACTCGAACGCATGCATTCGGCCCTATCCCGTTCGAACGCGTTTCCAAACGCTACTCGAACGCATGCATTCTGTTTACCGTTCGAACGCATTTCCGAACGCTACACGAACGTGCATGCAGTGAATCGACTTCTCTCCCTCATATTTCATGCATGTTTGCTTCTTTGGTCATTTCTTTTGCATTACATACTTAATCATCTTACTTTATTATTGACGCACTTTACTGTTGTTATTTATTTATATTTTCGCACTTCTTTGTTTAATATGTTTATGGAATTATGCATTTGTTTTCTTCTTTATTTATTTACGTTTATGGGTGTGCAAACTTGGATGTTGATTAAATTATCCTGCATGTGTTTCATAAGACTTGGTTGTACTATTGCATAAATCCTTTCATTACAATTGGCATAAGTAAGGGACCATTCTGAACCCAACGGTTTGAGGTATTCCCTTGCGAGAGGTGAAAGTGGCCTTAAATCATTTCCCAGTTCACACTGGGTGGCGACTCCTTTATTCTCCGGTTTAGTACCCCGCGGGCTACTCCGTACTCCCGACCGGGCCGCTAGCCCGGACAGCGTCGCCATGTCTACAACAGTGTTTGATGATTCATATAATTTATGTAAGACACATATAATAAAGATTGTCATTTTATTAATTAATAAAAAATATTACAAATACATGTACATATAGCTCATCCATAAGTTGGGTATAGGGCATATCCCTAACAACTTGACCCGTGAATGACTTGAAATATTCTGGATTCCGAACTGATTATGCTTTCTGCCTTGTATTCTGCAGGAATGTCAAAGCGGCCAAAATACCTTGATCAGCTGGCAGGTGCATCGAAGAGGTCCGGTCCAGGTGAAGCCGGATCTTCTCGGAAACAGCCGGTAATTACTGAGGCCAAGAGGAAAACCAAAGAGGTGGCCCGGTCATTTGCTCAAATCTCAATCTCCCCGTCCAGAGTACTCCCGGGGACCACAACCCGACCTTCGAGCCCTCCAATACTTAAATATATGAGAACTATGTTGTTACGCTTCCATAACACGCAAGTGCAATACTAGTCTAGTCCACATTATCGATGTCCAATCTCGATAATACTACGACTAGGGATATTTAATGATTAAACCTTCGTGGATTGATACTATCTCATATCTTATTAATCCGGAACTAATCATAAGGACTTTTATCGTTTATATATTTAAGTAATCTAATTACAAAATGATAAAATAGTAATTTTCATTGTCACATAGTTAATTTATACAAAAACCACAATGTCTTTTAAAATAGTGACGTTATGGGTCACAATTGTCCAACAACATGGACACCCCGCGTGTGCCTTCCCTGGGTGGTTCTCAATGGGACTCACCAGCCGACTCGCATGGGAAGAAACCTCTCTGGGTCCGGTTTACCCGAGACTCCTGTAATCAAAGGCGCCATTCAGCCAAACCCAAGCCAGGTGGTCTGATGGTACTGAGAGGGACTCGCTAGCCGACTCGAAGGGGAAGAAACCTCTTTGGGTCCGGTTTACCCGAGACTCCTGTAATCAAGGGCGCCATTCGGCCAAACCCAAGCCAGGTGGTCTGATGGTACTGAGAGGGACTCATCGTCCGACTCGCAGGGGAAGAAATCTCTCTGGGTCTGGTTTACCCGAGACTCCTGTAATCAAGGGCGCCATTCGGCCAAACCCAAGCCAGGTGGTCTGATGGTACTGAGAAGGACTCACCAGCCGACTCGCAAGGGAAGAAACCTCAATGGGTCCGGTTTACCCGAGCTATTCCTCAAAGATGCGAGTCATGATGTAGTAACGCTCCAGCCTCGGGGGTTTAATAATGACACCCGAGAGTGGTATGCCACGAGGGGTTCGCGCGTTTCCCACATGTACCCCATCTTTTGACGCGTTCTAGATCCTCAAAGGTGAAAGGAACCAGGTCGGGACACTTCCACCCGGGGTTTGATAATGACACCTGGGAGTGGCGTGCCACGGGCTTGGTGTCCTTCTCGGTTACCGATCACCCCTTCGCATCGAGCACATCCCAATAATATTGAAAATAACTTTCGCATTCATTTAACAAACAAGTAAGATAGACAAGTTTCTTAAAGAAAATGAGAGTTTTATTCATATTCAAAGGACACGCTGCCCTTCTTACAACTTTTTGCGGGACATTTTAAGAGAGGTTTTTACAATGCTTTCTTCTGCTTCTTGTTTTACAGTCCGACCAAATCTTCTAGTCCGAGCTTGACTCTGAGAACCCCCGATATGTATGTCGTAGTTGTAAACTTCACACTCAGGCTGGTTCCCGAGTCACTGCTTCCTTAGATCCGCCTGGTCTGATCTTGCTTTCAGGATATGCCGACAAGGTCCCCCCGCACCAAGCTCTCCATAGGCATCCTTTGAGGGGGGCCTGAGGAGCGTCATCTCATGCCCTTGGCTGACTAGCTCCCAACTGGATCCTTGAGCACTACCGACCTGTAGAATTGAGGACTCTGACAGGCCGAGCAAGTGCAGTACCTTCCCACATAGGAACTTGGTCACCCGCTACCACCGGACGTCACCCATCCGCAACATTACATTCCATTCCACAACTCAACCTGGATGGGTGGCCGTTGGCTAACCCTTTTACATTCCATTCCACAACTCAAAAAAGAAAAGCTTCTGTTGCTGACAGCCATTTTTCATACAAATCTTTTCTTCCTCTTGTTTTGATCTGCTTCTTCCCATTCCTTTCCCCCTACATCCATTCTGCTGTTGAACTACCCACCAACCTACGGTTTCTACCTTCTACCATCGTCTTACTATACGAGTTGCTTTTTGCTCTTTCCCCACAGACGGCGCCAACTGTTGACAGACGATTTTCGTCTCAGGGGTAATATCGGGACAATGCTCCCGGGATAACCTTCCCTCAACCTTGAATTTATTTGGTTATGGGGAAACCAAAGGCAAATTTAGTAGAAGGTGGGAAAAACACACAAATTGACAAGATAGTTTTAACGTGGTTCGGCGGAGCAAGTCTAGCCTTTGTCCACGGACACAAAACGATGGGGGTTATTTTATTGCCAAAAATCGACTTGACCGACCTATTTTGAGTAAGGTCTGAGTGTGGCCGAGCAGTTGAAAGAAGTGTACAAGTGGTGTTCTTTTCACTTTTTGTTACAAGTTGTTATATGTAAAAAAAACTCAACCTATACAAATGAGACTACCCTCCATTTATATACTCCCAAAGTATAACATCGTTCCTGTATCTTTAACGTTTCCTGCGTGGTCTTTGATTGATTGACGGGTTCTCTGCCCCAGGTTTGCCCTCGCCGAAAGTAAACCTGTCGTCTGACGACCTGTCATATCACTCTGTTTTCTCCACTGCCATACGCAATAATATGAATCTAGCCTGTAAAGTGCTTTTGGGAAATGACACATGCCGATGGAAAGATCCAGCCCTTCTGATCTTCTGTCGGTCTTCGGGAGGTCGGCCAAACAACTTGCCAAGCCTCCCAAATTGTTTCTGTCCTGAGCTGAAATACCCGAGCTCATCAATCTACTCAACGGGGCAAGATATAACCGAACCGAGCCTACGACCTAAAGTGGTCGGCCATAGCTCTGATGTGGTCGGTCTCTGAACCCTGTGTCATGCTACATCCTCCGACCGGTCATGCTCATGAAACCGGATAAGGTGGATTTCCCTTCTTGCCCTTCCCGATCTGTACAAAAAAATATAAATTTATAAAAAAAAATTATAAAATAATAAAATTTAATTAATAAGATAAATAAGTATATATGTTATTTTTAAATTTATATATATATATATATATGTTATAAAATAATAGATAAAATGAAGAAAATAATACCTTGTAAAGCTGCAAGCTTTTCTTCTTATTGATTTTAGAATGAAACAACTATACAAGATTTACTCTCTATTTATAGAGATAGGTTTAGGTTAATATTATTATCCCTAATCAATGTGGGATGAGTTAAAACATAAAAGACAAGTGTTGGGGACCATCTAATTTACAATACTCCCCATTGGGACCCATCACTTTAATTTTACAATAATTGATCTAACACTGCCTCATTAAAACCTTGCCAGTAAAACTCAATGGGAAAAAAAAAACTGGTCGAAGGAAAAAGAGTACAATGCGCTTTTATCCAACAATATTTCTTGATGTCAATGATTATGCTCCCCCTGATGAAATATTATCAAGATAATTTGCTCAGTCGGTGCATGCCAATGTTATATACAAGCTTATCAAATGTTGATGTCGGTAAAGCTTTAGTAAATAAGTCTGCAAAATTATCGGTTGATCTTATTTGCTTGACATCAATTTGCTTGCTCTGCTGGAGCTCATGAGTATAAAAGAATTTAGGTGAGATGTGCTTGGTTCTGTCTCCCTTGATGTACCCTCCTCTGATTTGTGCAATACATGCAGCATTATCTTCATATATAACTGTTGGAATATCTGTGGCAGAATTTAAGTTGCATGTGCTCTGAATGTGATGTATAAGTGACCTTAACCATATACACTCGCTGCTTGCTTCATGTAATGCAAGTATCTCTAAGTGATTGGATGAGGTAGCAACAAAAGATTGTTTTGTAGATCGCCATGAAATTGTTGTATTATTATAGGTAAAAACATACCCTGTTTGTGAACGTGCCTTATGAGGGTCAGAGAGATATCCTGCATCAGCGTAACCAACAATGCCTGGATTTTGTGTTGGCTCATTTGAATAAAACAATCCCAAGTCTTTAGTGCCGTGAAGATAACGAAAGATATGTTTGACACCATTCCAATGTCTTCGAGTTGGCGCAGAACTAAATCTTGCCAATAAATTAACAGAAAATGCAATATCCGGTCTGGTGCATTGAGCTAAATACAGCAAGGCACCAATTGCACTAAGATATGGTACTTCTGGACCAAGTATCTCTTCATTATCTTCTTTAGGACGAAATTGGTCCTTTTTAGGATCGAGAGATCGGACTACTATAAGAGTACTTAATGAATGAGCATTATCCATGTTGAAACGATTGAGAATTTTTTCAATATATGCAGACTGATGGATAAATACTCCGTTAGTTTTATGCTCAATCTACAAGCCGAGACAATATTTTGTTTTTCCCAAGTCTTTCATCTCAAATTCTCTTTTCAAGTATTCAGCAGTTTTTAGAAGCTATTCAGGAGTTCCAATTAAGTTCATATCATCGACATATACTGCTATAATGGCAAATCCAATTTCAGACTTTCTAATAAATACGCATGGGCAGATATGATCATTTATATATCCTTCTTTCATCAAATATTCACTCAAACGATTATACCACATGCGTCCAGATTGTTTCAATCCGTATAAAGATCGTTGTAACTTGATTGAACATAGTGTAGACAACAGAACCTGGGCGACGTTGTTCTAGGCTTGCGGCCTAGTTGGGAGTACGAAATAACATGGAGTCGCCACCCGGTGTGAACCGGGACAAAGATTTAAGGCCGCACTCACCCCTCGCAAGGGAAGACCTCAAACCGTTGGGTTCGGAATGGTCCCTTACTTATGTCACTTGTGATGATATAATTTGTGCAATTAATCAACCGAATCTACTCAATAATCATGCTCAAGGGTACTTAGATCTAACATGCTTTCATCCAAATAATTCCACGCAATGTAACACAACAAGCATATTGAACCATTAAATCAACATGTATAAATCATTACCCAAACGCATCATAAACTAAGAACATGCATAATGAACAACCTAAACATGCTTTAACAAATGAATAACAAACTAAATTAAACCATGCTTTAAATAATAAACATATAACATAAAGACTATAACATGCTCAAATACAAATTAGGATGAGACGAGATGCGTGCATCTTAAGTGGTACGTGGCATTGTATCCCGAGTGCAGACCATACTACCGTCCATTCGGAGTCGGCTATGGAATTTACGTCCGGGTTTCCATCCGATATACCACAAAAGAGAACACAGATCCCGCTCATCCAACAATCACATCATGCTTCAAACGACTCTCATGCAATTATATATCAAAATAAATAAAACAACAATAAAGAAGATAAGTAGAAAGGTGCCCTCGGGTCTAACCTCTTTTGTCGTCTAAGAAAGGGCGTTACACATCCGTTGGAAGGGTGAATGATCCGCTACTCTTTTAGTTCACCAACTCAACGTCTTTCCTCGCTGTTTTGCTGTTCGGGCTGCTGTTTCAAGTCCGTTTCGCTGCTGCTTCGCTGCTACGTTTCAGGTCACTGTCTTGATGGTTTAGCGGACTGTTTTGGGTGATTTTGAAGGCTTAGGGAGGTGCGTTTGTGGGGATTTTTTAGGGAAACTTTATGGAGATTTTTGGGATGGTGTTTAGGTGATTTTAGGACTGTTTTATGGGTTAAAGACGCAACAAAAACTGACCAGAACAGGGGACGAAACTGTGCAGTTTAAGGTGCAGTGAGGGGTGTTTCGGGACTGTTTTGGGCGCTGGATTGGAGCTGTGAATGGGGGTCTTTTGTGCGACTTTGGGGCTGTATTTGAGGCTTATTTTAAGGTGTTTTAGGGCTGTGAATTGTGGCTGGAACTCGGCAATGGAGGGCTTAAGTTTGGGTGTTGGGCGTGAGTGGTGTTGGTGAAGGGGGTGAATATGCGGCAAAGCTAGGTATCCTGGTTTGGTGGTGCGGCAATGGTGGCTTTAGGGGGGATGCTTGGGCATGTGATGAAGACTTAAGAGAGTGCTTTAGGTGTGTGAGAGAGGTATGTGAGCTAGGTTTTAAATGGGGGGTGAAGGCATCTTTTTATAGGCAAAGAGAGAAGACTTTCCTAATTTGAATAGGAAAGAATCTCCTAATTGGTTCTCCATAAGGAATAGATCTCCTTATTTGGGGTGGTGATTGGATTTGATTTGGTAGGGATTTGATTTGATTTCTTCTAATTAGGATGGATTTGAATTGATTTAGGCATGTGTTAAATGTGATTTTGGCTAAATAGGGGAGTGATGGGCGTGAATCACCTTCCTTGGGCATGGGCTTGGTTTGACTTGGTTTGACTTGGGTATTTTGGGTTTGGTTTGGGTTTGGTAAGTGGTTTGTGGGGTTTTGGGCCTAAGATAAGCTTTGAAACGGAAGTCCAACAAGCAACCGAAGCTCAAAGAACGAGATTAAATCCATCAAAAATTCTATTTTCCAACTTTACCCTTCCAACGTCCGTTTCCCGCGACTTTCATGACTAAAGAGGTAGTTGCCTCCAGACGAGACTCATCATTGGGCTAATGTGTAAAAATGCAATGCCTACAGTCGCCCCCACTTTGATGGGACTTGTGCAGTGTGTGACAATGACAATCCTATCAAAGTAAATGCAATGCATTTTCACTTACCTGGCTCGCCAGCTGCCACCTGGTCTGCCTGCTGCTTCGAACTGAGTTGATTGTGTGATGGGCACCTCGGCCCTGGGACGCATCTCGAACTGCTAATGACAATAGGGCACCTCGACCCTTGAACTGATGATGTAGTGGGTACGCATCTCGACCCTGGGCACGCATCTCGGCCCGGAACTATAACCGACAACGGGGGCACGCATCTCGGCCCTGGGTACGCATCTCGACCCAATACCGTTGATAAGAGGGACCTCGCCCTGAATATGATGTAGTGGGTACGCATCTCGACCCTAGGCATGCATCTCGGTCCGGAACTACAACCGACAATGGGGGCACGCATCTCGGCCCTGGGTACGCATCTCGACCCAATACCGCTGACAAGAGGGACCTCGCCCTGAATATGATGTAGTGGGTACGCATCTCGACCCTGGGCACGCATCTCGGCCCGGAACTACAACCGACAACGGGGGCACGCATCTCGGCCCTGGGTACGCATCTCGACCCAATACCGCTGACAAGAGGGACCTCGCCCTGAATATGATGTAGTGGGTACGCATCTCGACCCTGGGCACGCATCTCGGCCCGGAACTACAACCGACAACGGGGGCACGCATCTCGGCCCTGGGTACGCATCTCGACCCAATACCGCTGACAAGAGGGACCTCGCCCTGAACATGATGTAGTGGGTACGCATCTCGACCCTGGGCACGCATCTCGGCCCGGAACTACAACCGACAACGGGGGCACGCATCTCGGCCCTAGGTACGCATCTCGACCCAATACCGCTGACAAGAGGGACCTCACCCTGAATATGATGTAGTGGGTACGCATCTCGACCCTGGGCACGTATCTCGGCCCGGAACTACAACCGACAACAGGGGCACGCATCTCGGCCCTAGAGTGATGTGGTGTGATGAGGTCTATTCCCGAACCGTCACCGGATGTGGTCCATTCCCGAACCGATCTCCATTCCCGGAGTGTGACTGTGATATGGTGTAATGAGGTTCATTCTCGAACCGCTCTCCATTCCCGGAGTGTGACTGTGATATGGTGTGATGAGGTCCATTCCTGAACCTTCACCGTGATGTGGTCCATTCCCGAACCGATCTCCATTCCCGGAGTGTTACTGTGATGTGGCGTGATGAAGTCCATTCCCAAACTGTCACCGTGCTGTGGTCCATTCCCGAACCGATCTCCATTCCCGGAGTGCCATTCCCGGCGTGCTATTCTCGGCGTGCTCATTCTCGAGCTGTCCATTCCCAGACTATATCTCCATTCTCGGAGTGCCATTCCCGATGTGCCATTCTCGGCGTGCTCATTCTCGAGCTGTCCATTCCCGGACTATATCTCCATTCTCGGAGTGCCATTCTCGATAGAACTGTTCTGATTTGATGCGGGCCTCACCCCCAGAATGCCATGCCCGGCAAAAACTGATCTGATGCTATGTGGGCCTCGCCCCTAGAATGCCATACTCGGTAGAAACTGATCTTATGTAATGTGGGCCTCGCCCCCAGAATGCCATAACAGGCAAACTGGTACTGAACCAATGTGGACCTCGCCCCCAGAATGCCATACCCGGCAATGCTGATACTGATGCTAATGCGGGCCTCGCCCCCAGAATGCTATATCTGGCAGAACTGATCTGATGTCTTCATACTCGGAGTGTCGTACTTGGCTGATCTGATATCTCCATACCTGGAGTGCCGTACCTGGAAAAACTGATCTAATATCTCCATACCCGGAGTGTCGTACCTGGCAAAACTGATACTGATGTCTCCATACCCGGAGTGCCATACCCGGCAAAACTGATGCTGATAATGATGCGGGCCTCGCCCCCAGAGTGCCATACTCGGCAACACTGATACTGAACTAATGTGGGCCTCGCCCCCAGAGTGCCATACCCGGCAACACTGATACCGATAATGATGTGGGCCTCGCCCCCAGAGTGCCATACACGGAAACACTGATACCAATGTAATATGGGCCTCGTCCCCAGGATGCCATATCCGGTAGAAACTGATACTGATGCCAATGATGTGGGCCTCGCCCTCAGATGATGCTGATGTGGGCCTCGACCCTGTGATGCATCCCCAAAACTGATACTGATGATGTGTGGGCCTCAACCCTGAACTGATACTGATAATGATGTGGGCCTCGCCCCCAGACTGGTACTGATGTGGGCCTTGCCCCAAACTGATATGGGTTTCACCCCAAACTGATACTAATGTATGGACCTCGGCCCTGAGACTCATCCATACTGATACTGATATGATGGTTCATTCCGAACCGTGTTGTGAGGTGGTCCATTCCTGAACCGTGCTGAATGTGGGCTTTATTCCCTGGGCTTCATTCCTGAAACTGGTGATAATGTGGGCCTCGACCCTGAGTTGAAACTGATGTGGGCCTTGCCCCAAACTGATATTGATGTGGGCCTCAACCCCGGGACTCATCCCCAAACGAATACTGATATGGGCCTCGACCCCAAACTGAAACTGATGTGGGCCTCGCCCCCATACAGACACTGATATGCGCCTCGCCCCCTGACTGATACTGACGTGGGCCTCCCCCCCAAAGCTGATATTGATATGGGCCTCAACCCTGGGACTCATCCCCAAAACTACTACTCATATGTTGCTGATTCTGGTTGGCTTATCTTTGCCGCTTTCTCTTTTTCTTCTTTGAAACATGTGAATACAAAACGAAACAAACACAAAAAGAATGCAAAATATGTTACGTGTATGCATGCATGCATGAATGAATTTCCTATTCCGTTGGGTTAGGTCTTCCGCCAGTTCTCTATGTGATTGATCAGTCTTCTCTCTGGTCTCATGACTCAATATCTTGTTATGCCCCTGATTCGCGATGTGGTAGACTGGTCGCCCCCAGTCTTGGTTTAGCTTTCTGCTCTCCGCTGTTTGCACTTGGTCAAGATGAACCACATGGTGGGGCCTTCCATATCATAATGCTATGTCACATGCTACGAAATAGTCCCAATAGTTATACATATCATTGTCCTCAAAGAATGCTCAGTAACGAAACCAGAGAACCTTCAAAACATTCGATGCAACTCAAATCCAAGTCTTTGAACAAATGATCTATGCCAGACACAAAGTGTGTGTGTGTGCAAAGGTTCTTTCACAGCTTAATCCTTAAGTAAGCTAACTCGATGATTTCGTTTCAAAAATCGGGATCGATGGGTCAAACCAACCTAGATGTCTCAAGTATGCCTGCAGTTGCTTTTCTGTGCTCAATGTGGTATGGTTTTCTTTCTCTTTTATCTCTTTCTTTTTTTCTTTTCATTTTGAACTTCTTTTTTCTTTTCTTTTCTTTTTCTCTCTTTTTTTTTCTTTCTCTTTTTTTTTTCAACACACCTACCCTTTAAGGTAGCATTTCTCCTCATGGTGGTCCTAATACTCGCCCATGGGCAGCTTCACGCTTATCGGTTATAGGTGGTTCAATTCTTTTCTTCAGAGACTTTTCATTCATTTTTAACCATACCACACATCATAACATAAGCAAATCAAGATAGACATCTAAGCAAACGGTCATTCACCGACCTATGATTTCTTCAACTAGTCACTTTGCTAACTACTCAGGTTTTCACCGCTAAGAACCTATAGTGAAGTGCTTACGAGTCTATCACAGATCAATCACTCAAAGTATCAGATAAAAGTACATCAAGAGTTTATCGTTTCTAAGGTTTCACCTTAAAGCAATCAATTTCATCATCAGACTTATGTCTAACTATCAAAAACTAAAAACAAACAACAATTTTTTTTCTCTTTTTTTTTTCTTTTTTTTTTTTTTTTTTTTGCCCACCATGGTCTTTCTATCATTGCTGTACATTTTTCTGTTCCTCGGTTTCCTTTTCTCCAATATCAATGTTTGCTAAACTCTTCTTTGGCAAGTCTTATTTTTCCTAACCCAACGGATATCTATGATGGCTTTTAAGACACGGGGGTTAACATGATGCATGTATGCATGAGATGCATGTGATGTATGAGACACAATATGCATGGGGTTATCAAAAGCATAAAGGGTAGCCCCAATAGGTCATACAACTATGGTTCACATGTGGGTTTACGGGAGTGTGGACAAAGGCTCTCGTTTGACGAAGGATTACCCACAACTAGGACTCCCCACTCAAGGGTTCAAGCGACCAAGTGAGTGCACATTTTTTATACCTTATGGTACGTGCCAATGAGTTATGGTGTGTTACGGACTGTCGAATGGATTTCCCGTTGTAGATTCCCCAGAGGGAGGGTGGAGCGAGGCTCTCTTAAGTACCCAAGCCCCTTAGGCTCTTATCGCTTGGTGTCAGGAATAAACAACGAGTCTTCCAAACTAGTCTGTCACAACGAGCTACAAATAATGATTATCTCGGTGTCTTCACAGCTTTTCCTTATGAAAAGGTAGTGAGTGAAGGAAGACATCGAACCATTACCTAGCCTTAACAATGCCTTTGGTTACACCCCTTTCAACCCACGGTAAACATGGTTAACTAAAGCACAAATCATACACATCACAAGACATGATTTCGAGGCCAATTCTCTAATATCCCCAGTGGAGTCGCCAGACTGTAGACAACAGAACCTGGGCGACGCTGTTCTAGGCTTGCGGCCTAGTTGGGAGTACGAAATAACATGGAGTCGCCACCCGGTGTGAACCGGGACAAAGATTTAAGGCCGCACTCACCCCTCGCAAGGGAAGACCTCAAACCGTTGGGTTCGGAATGGTCCCTTACTTATGTCACTTGTGATGATATAATTTGTGCAATTAATCAACCGAATCTACTCAATAATCATGCTCAAGGGTACTTAGATCGAACATGCTTTCATCCAAATAATTCCACGCAATGTAACACAACAAGCATATTGAACCATTAAATCAACATGTATAAATCATTACCCAAACGCATCATAAACTAAGAACATGCATAATGAACAACCTAAACATGCTTTAACAAATGAATAACAAACTAAATTAAACCATGCTTTAAATAATAAACATATAACATAAAGACTATAACATGCTCAAATACAAATTAGGATGAGACGAGATGCGTGCATCTTAAGTGGTACGTGGCATTGTATCCCGAGTGCAGACCATACTACCGTCCATTCGGAGTCGGCTATGGAATTTACGTCCGGGTTTCCATCCGATATACCACAAAAGAGAACACAGATCCTGCTCATCCAACAATCACATCATGCTTCAAACGACTCTCATGCAATTATATATCAAAATAAATAAAACAACAATAAAGAAGATAAGTAGAAAGGTGCCCTCAGGTCTAACCTCTTTTGTCATCTAAGAAAGGGCGTTACACATCCGTTGGAAGGGTGAATGATCCGCTACTCTTTTAGTTCACCAACTCAACGTCTTTCCTCGCTGTTTTGCTGTTCGGGCTGCTGTTTCAAGTCCGTTTCGCTGCTGCTTCGCTGCTACGTTTCAGGTCACTGTCTTGATGGTTTAGCGGACTGTTTTGGGTGATTTTGAAGGCTTAGGGAGGTGCGTTTGTGGGGATTTTTTAGGGAAACTTTATGGAGATTTTTGGGATGGTGTTTAGGTGATTTTAGGACTGTTTTATGGGTTAAAGACGCAACAAAAACTGACCAGAACAGGGGACGAAACTGTGCAGTTTAAGGTGCAGTGAGGGGTGTTTCGGGACTGTTTTGGGCGCTGGATTGGAGCTGTGAATGGGGGTCTTTTGTGCGACTTTGGGGCTGTATTTGAGGCTTATTTTAAGGTGTTTTAGGGCTGTGAATGGTGGCTGGAACTCGGCAATGGAGGGCTTAAGTTTGGGTGTTGGGCGTGAGTGGTGTTGGTGAAGGGGGTGAATATGCGGCAAAGCTAGGTATCCTGGTTTGGTGGTGCGGCAATGGTGGCTTTAGGGGGGATGCTTGGGCATGTGATGAAGACTTAAGAGAGTGCTTTAGGTGTGTGAGAGAGGTATGTGAGCTAGGTTTTAAATGGGGGGTGAAGGCATCTTTTTATAGGCAAAGAGAGAAGACTTTCCTAATTTGAATAGGAAAGAATCTCCTAATTGGTTCTCCATAAGGAATAGATCTCCTTATTTGGGGTGGTGATTGGATTTGATTTGGTAGGGATTTGATTTGATTTCTTCTAATTAGGAATGGATTTGAATTGATTTAGGCATGTGTTAAATGTGATTTTGGCTAAATAGGGGAGTGATGGGCGTGAATCACCTTCCTTGGGCATGGGCTTGGTTTGACTTGGTTTGACTTGGGTATTTTGGGTTTGGTTTGGGTTTGGTAAGTGGTTTGTGGGGTTTTGGGCCTAAGATAAGCTTTGAAACGGAAGTCCAACAAGCAACCGAAGCTCAAAGAACGAGATTAAATCCATCAAAAATTCTATTTTCCAACTTTACCCTTCCAACGTCCGTTTCCCGCGACTTTCATGACTAAAGAGGTAGTTGCCTCCAGACGAGACTCATCATTGGGCTAATGTGTAAAAATGCAATGCCTACACATAGTTTACGATCAATTGATTTATATGCTTCAGGCATTTTCAATCCTTCAGGGACTTTCATGTAAATATTAGTGTCAAGTGACCCATACAAATATGCTGTCACTACGTCCATAAGATGCATGTCCAATCTTTCAGAGACTGCCAAGCTAATTAAAAATCGAAACGTAATGGTATCCATCACTGGAGAATATGTATCATCATAGTCAATATCTGGTCTCTGCGAGAAACCTTGTGCAACTAGTCGCGCTTTATATCTAATGATTTCATTATGTTCATTACGTTTTCGTACAAACACCCATTTGTAACCAACGGGTTTGACATCTTCAGGTGTCTGGACTACAGGTCCAAATACTTCACGTTTGGCTAAAGAAGTCAATTTTGCTTGAATTGATTCTTTCCATTTAGGCCAATCGTGTCTTTGTCTACATTCATTGATATTTTGAGGTTCAAAATCATTTGCAATTTCAGCAGCTATTGTATATGAAAACACATTGTCGATGGTTATTTCATTTCGATCCCACTGTTCTCTTGTATAAGTATAATTTGTAGATTTTTCCTCATTTTTGGAATTTTGAGCCTCTTCAGGGGTTGATATCTCTTCAGGGACTATCAGTTCTTCTGGAACTGGTGATTGAGAAGATATGGGTATAGTCATTGCTCGAGCATTATTTTCAAAAATCTCTCATTTTCCTCTTCCGGGGAATAGTATCTTTAGAACCAAGTGGTCTACCACGTTTCTGACGTGTAATAGATAATTCATTAGCTGCATTTACACTAGATTGTTCAATAGGAATAACCACCCGAACTGGTGTATTAGCAGCTGGTATATGAGACTTGGTTACTTTTGCAGCATCTGTAAATGCATCTGGTAATTGATTTGCAATTTGTTGCAAATGGATTATCCTTTGCACTTCATTTTCACATTGGCTGGTGCGAGGATCTAAGTGAGACATGGTAGGAACTTTCCAAGAAAGTTCATGCCTTGCTTCTGGAGGCCTTTTCTTTTCTCCTGAATTCGTTTGATCAATGATTCTGCCAATCCATTTTGTGTATGTACATGTGGAACTGGATGTTCAACATCGATTCCAACTGATGTACAGTAGTCATCAAATGTCTTGGATGTAAATTCACCAGCATTATCTAATCGTATGGTTTGGATTGGATAATCTGGGAATTGTGCCTTTAATTTGATCATCATGGCAAGTAGCTTGGCAAATGCAATGTTACGTGTGGATAACAAACAAACATGTGACCACCGTGTAGATGCATCAATCAAAACCATAAAGTAACGGAAAGTTCCACTTTGTGGATGAATTGGTCCACAAATATCTCCTTGAATCCTTTGTAAGAATGATGGGGATTCAAGGGCAATCTTAGATGGAGATGGGCGTATCACAAGTTTGCCTTGTGAGTAAGCAGTGCAATTGATCTCATCTGTCAATAGAATCTTCTGGTTCTTTAATTTATGCCCATTGGAATTTTCAATTATTCTACGCATCATCGTAGCTCCTGGATGACCAAGACGATTGTGCCATAACATAAACATCTTTGGATTATTGAACTTCTGGTTCATCACTACATGACTTTCTATTGCATTTATGATTGTATAATACAATCCAGATGAGAAAGCCGGAAGTTTTTCCAATATATATTTCTTACCTGAGATATTTTTGGTAATACATATATATTCTATTTTTTTTTCATCTAAAGTTTCAATATGATACCCATTCTGCGAATATCTTTGAAACTTAGCAGATTTCTACTGGACCTGTCTGAATATAGAGCATTTTCAATGTATAATTTTGTTCCATTTGCTAATAAGATTATGGCTCTTCCAGAGCCTTCAATTAGGTCTACAGGCCCAGATATAGTGTTTACCTTTCCTTCATGTAATTTTACATCCAAGAAGTATTTTCTATCTCGAATGATAGTGTGTGTGGTTGCACTATCAGCCAAGCATATATCCCCACATTTATTTTTCGGAACAAATAATTTCTTGTAAGTAAAGTTCATGTCACATAAATATAATTCAAAATAATAAATATACAATAAAATATAATACAAAAAAAAACATCACATAAATATATATGAACCAAAATTACACACATATACTTAGAACTTCAGGTTCTCTTGAAAATTAATTTGCTGATCTATAACTTTAAGTTTCAATCTTACATTGTTATTTTAAATATCAGGTCCTAAAAAGGAATTATGTTTCACAACTTTAATTTCCAATTGATAATATTAATATTTAGAACTTCAAGTTCATAAATATGCTATTAGAAATTCTGAACTTCAGATTCCATGGTAGATTTAAAACTGCAGGTTTTAATCTAAAATCTAATTAATTAAAGTTAGAACTTCAAGTTCGTTAATTGTAGTGTAATTATAGAACTTCGAGTTTTATAATTATTTTATATATCTAGAACTACAGGTTCTAATCTAATAATTAATTAATGAATATAGAACTTCGGGCTCTAATTTACCTCTAATAGTTTATCACAAATATGAAAGAAATTAACATAAATTGTAAAATGAAAACAAAAATACAATTTCTATTTTCTGATGTGGAGGATCCAAATTAATGGCAACCACAGAGCATACTCATAAAAATAATTAATTTCTTAAACTAATAATAAATAAAAGAATAACATAATGAATTATAACTACGAGTTATAATTTTAAGATTAAAATTTAGAACTTCAGGTTCTGAATTAGAACTATATGTTCTAATTTTAATATTGAGATTCATAACTTCAGGTTGTGAATTAAAACTACAGGTTCTAATTTTAATATTGAGATTCAGAACTTCAGGTTCTGAATTAGAATTACGGATTCTAATTTTAATATTGAAATTCTCACACAATGCCATCTGCTTTTAAAGACTACAAAGAAAAAGAAAAAAAAAATCTTCGTATGAGCCACATGGCTCCGTTCTCAACCATTGTAATTGATCTCGTGAATTGATCACTTCATCACACTTGGCTTGAGGCCATCAGATATTGATCACGTTTGGCTTCAGGCCTTGGTGTACATTGTTGACGATGATTTGGCTTTTAAGATTCAAAGACATTCAAATAAATCATCATTAAACGCAAGATTTATGCCTAATTTAGAATCGCATATAAGGATTGATTTGGCGTAATCCAAGCTAACAACAGGAAGAAGAACATATTTCGTTGGGGAATTTAGCCAACATGATTATGAATTTCAATCATAAACCAAAGGCTTCAGGCCTTATTAATTAGACACACAAATTAATTCTTGTAATTGCATGATGAATCAATTGACTTGGTTGTGTCTCTTTTCTATTTGTAAATCAATTACACAAGAATTAATTCGGCTTCTGGCCTTATTCTCATGGTGATGGATGATTATTCAACCATAATTAGACTTTATTGATCAATGTCGTATATCATGATAATCATGTTATCATGATCTAATTTCATGGCTCTAGGCCGATGGATTTGGCTTTTGATCATCATTTTTTTTTAAAGAAAAAACTTAAATCATAATGCATCGGCGCATTTGATCATCATTTGATAAACATCTAAAGCTTCAGGCTTGATTTAAACTTGATGGTGATGAATCGGCGCATTTGATCATCATTTACATATGCATCTAATTTATCGAATGGCTTCTGGCCGTAAGATGATATGCAGCCTATGATCATGATAACAAGGCCAGTAAGATGATGTAATTAATCATCATGATCTTGCTTGTTTATGATGAATGGCAAAATTCAGTCCCTTTTTTTTTAGCAATCAAAGCATAACAATAACGGCAAAATAACCAATAATTAACACTAAATAATATCATAAACATCAAAAAATCAAACATCAAAAGATCAACATGATACACAATCGTTCCTGCAGACTCATTAGAAAAAAATATATATATATCCTCATGGCCGCATGGATTGATCATGCTTCAGGCTTGATCATGCTGCAGGTCAATCATGAATTCAAGCTTCAGGCCTGATATAAGAATCAATTGACTTTTATGATTCAAAGTCATCAAAATATTCAAGCTTCGTGCTGATAACGTGTTATTTTTGTTAAAAGAAAAATTAAAATAGAAGCAAATCATGCTGATAACGTGTTATAAAATAATAGATAAAATGAAGAAAATAATACCTTGTAAAGCTGCAAGCTTTTCTTCTTATTGATTTTAGAATGAAACAACTATACAAGATTTACTCTCTATTTATAGAGATAGGTTTAGGTTAATATTATTATCCCTAATCAATGTGGGATGAGTTAAAACATAAAAGACAAGTGTTGGGGACCATCTAATTTACAATAATATATATATATAATTGTGATATATTTAATTTATTGGGGAAGAGAATTTTTTATAAAGGAGATATTTTCGGAAATACCAAGGAGACGCCCCTCGGCTGAAACGTGTAAAGAGTAAAGACTGCACGTCAACGAAAGCGTCTCTTACAGAAATAGGCATACAAAAGGACAAACTCTTGTTTGCTTTGGGCTGTGATTTAATCTGGACCGCACAAATCATCACGTGGTCCCCTCCTCTATTTTTCAAGTCTACCCATGTAATTTTTTTTTTATTTTTTTTTTTGGGTGGAAATCCCCACAATTATAAGAAATTATAACCTGTATACATTTTTTCCCACATTATTTGGATTGAAATCATTTTGTACGAGATTTGAAATATAAAATTGACCCAAATAAAAATTTTAATCGATGTTTGAGATTATTTTTTAAATGAATAATAGGGTCATGATTCAATATGATTTCTTGTCTCAAATTTTAAATATTAACATAAAAAATTTCGAATTCCTATCAGAATTCGTGATATCAAACCATTCAGATTGGGTCTTCAAAAAATAAGTCGGGACTCATACGATTTTTATTTGAAATTATAATCGATACGGGACAGGACAAGACCAGGGATGACAAAATAAGTTTCATGGATCCAGATATTCATATTTTTATGCGGATCCAGATGCGGATATTATCCGTGCAGATTTATAGATATCAAGATCTAAAAAAAAATATTTGATTTTAAATAATTAAAATAAAATAAAATAACATTTATAACTAAATAATAGCAATTTAACATCCAAAATAAAATTTACCATTCAAAATCCATCTAAAATAATATAAAATTATAATAAGACCATATCAACCAAACCAAACAAGCTTTTTACCTCTATGCTGCAAGGTTGGTTACATGAATCTTCTGAAGTCATAATACTCTATTTGAGATAATTAATTCATCAAATTCCATAAAATTTATGTCTCTTTTTTATGATTTCTGTCAATATCAACTTAGGCCTCATAATAAAACCATAAATAAAATTAATATATATAATTTTCTTAATTTTATATCTGGATCTTAAAATTTAAATTCAGACAGATCCATGCATATTATCCAATCCAAATAAAATTAACATCTCCAAATGAGACGTGGTAATTATTATCCCTAACTAATCACCATATATTCAATATTTGCGTCCCATCATAATCCATTTTTTCTCCTTCATACACACATGCCGCACGTGTTACACGGAAGCCACATAAGACTTTTTTTTTAACATTAGAAATCCCGTCGTCAAATTATCCGATTCGAGTTTAAACGGAACTGGTAAAATCACCATTTATCATATGCTTTATAAAAAATGCATCACATGAATTCGTACTCAAGACCTGACAATCAAATTCTAAATTCTTTAATACTAAATCACACCCAGCTTTATTTTTATTTTTCCTACTTAATATCTTTTCACTTTAGTTTAGTTCCTTCATCATCTTGTCATTTTTTTAAATATGTGAATCCTTTTTTATTAAAGAGAATTTTTTTTTTTCAGTTTATCTTTAACAATTATTTAGCAACGGCCCAAATTAAGAGAAAATCTTTGGTGCAAACAGTGGTACCACGTCATCCATACAACAAGCCAATCATCATTTACCACGCGTGCTAAAAAGTAAAAAAACAACTAAAAAATAGGAAGAAAATTAAATATGTTATTTTTTAATTGGTTGGTGGTACCACATCATCCATACCACTGTTGCACCAAAAATTTACTCATTAATTAAAATATCACAGTCAATTGTCAGTGTTAGTGTTACCAGTTTGGGGACCATCCATGTCTTTTTTTTTTAAAGTTGGAAATCATGTCGTCAAAAATTTAATCCGAATTTAAATGAAATAAGTAAATTTTTTATTGTCTAAATTTTTTATAAAAAACATACTTCATAAATTCGAATACAAACCTGAAAATTAAATCTTAAATCTTAAGCCGATTAAGATCATCAATGCCTTATCAATCGATCATTCACGCACATGCCTAAAATCATAACCTGTGATATAATAACCTGTGATATTCAAAAGAAAATATCTCGAAATCAGTAGGCCACTAGGCCTCGATTGTGGGTCCCACTAGTAAAGACGAACCTACAAGATAAACATGTGCGAAACTTTTGGATAAGCTTTAAAAATCATTAGTCGAACGATTAGATATCACCCTATATGATGTTCCCACTACTATTACATTTAAGATTTAGAAACATAGGCATTTGAATTTGGGCCGAACACTAAATCAATTATCATATTATTTAAAGAGAATCTCAATTATTTATTAAATTTTGATTTATTACTTAACATAAATTTATCTGAATCTTATATTTTCCTTTTTGATTTGAAATTAAGATTCACCTATAGATTAAGTTTGTACTAAATACCGAAATTACTAACAATTTTATCATGATATAGATTTAATGTGAATATTACTTATTTCTTTAAATGTTGATTTACTATACATCACAAACCCTTCTCAATCTTAATTCTTAAATTTATCGTGTTTTCGGAACCATATCCGTGATTAAATTGGTGATTGAATCAATGATCTAAACGATTTAATGGGTCACTGGTTCGATCGCTTAAATCGTTCTGAAAAAATCGGCAGAATCAGTTGACATCATAAATATTTTTATTTAATTAAAAATTATAAAAATTTAAAAATTTAAAAATTTATTTTTTGTTTATAAAAATTAAAAAAAAATAATCCGATCTGATTCTGTTAACCGATTTTAATAAATTTTTTATAATTTTTTTTTCTTTATGTTTGGCCGAATTGATCCGAAAACCGGCCTCTCTAATTTTAAAAACAATGTAAATTTGGGTCTGGATTTGCTTTTATCCCCCAATTAATCCCTTACCGTCCACGTCCCTTTAGCGAATTGAAAGCACAAAACAAAGGGAGCTAAATATATTATAGTATTTAATTTTAGTTGTTTGGTTGTTAACAAATTTTTTTTATTAAAAATTTCTAAATAAGTTTAATAGATAAGTTTTTAAAAACCAGGTTATGAAAATAATGAAATAAGATTATGTAATAAATAAGGATATTTTAGATAATTTATTCTTAGAAAAGAATTGTATAACCTTTACCTTAAAATTTTTAAAAACTGAACTTCTTCCAATAAAGACAATTATTATTATTATTTTTAAATCTTCTAAAGCTCGACTCAAATATAATTTTCTAAAAAATTGAATAATGTTTTTTAAACCGAAAAACACTTCTGTACCATCACAACAACATGCACTATGTAACACAAGAAAAAGAAACGTACTAATTTTTTTTTTTTTTCCAGAAATCGTTGGAACCACTATCAAACCACCCGTTCCGAGTTTAAACAGAGCAGGTAAAATTTCTTGATGTCCCAGATTCTTACAAGAAACGCATTAATTGGATTCGAACTCAATACCTGAAGGTCAGACCATGAACCCTACACCACCAAGCCACGCACGCCTATTAGAGATAAGAAAATGTATTACATTTTATGATTTTTCATCATGAATACATAATCACAAATCTATGTGTTGACGGGTGATTTTGGTCTCAGGGCAATATGAGTTTTTTACTCCCGAGACAATCATCCTCCAACTGTGAATTTGTTTGGTTATGGGGGGACCAAAAGCAAATTTAGCAAAAAGACAGATAAATACACCAATCCACAAAGAGATTTAAAGTGGTTCGGCGGATCAGATCCAACCTACGTCCACGGACACAAATCGAATGATACTTTTATTACTGAGATATGCTTCTCTGATATCTCTTGTGTTTACAAGTCTGATGATAATGATATTGATGCCCCTTACGTATACTTTCCCCTCCTATTTATAATAATAAAGAAATCAGATTCCTTTTCCCATAAAGATTCCTAGTTGAAAACTACATTCACTTCCTTTATCATATTAGGACACTGACTTATCAATTCTTCCCCATGAAAGTAGGATAATTTATCTTCTTATCCGAAAAATATGATATCTTATCTTCTGGAGCATGCCTCGCCATATGTTCGGTCTTCACGAGGTCGGTTATAATGGTCTTTTGAACTGAGAATGCTGTTATCGATCTGATAATGCCCGGCCATCCGGGTTTGAGTGGTCGGTTACCGAACATAAGGTGCTCGGCCCCCTCACTCACGTGCTCGGGTCGGTATTTAATGATCTTAACTGAGAAGGGAATTACATTTTTACCTCTGCCGTATTTCTTAATTAACATAGGACCTGAAAACACCATCAACACTATGATTTAAAATTCTGAATCTTGATTGAGATTCAAGATTTTTAAGATAAAAATTGAATTGGAGATGAAAAATAATATCAAATTTCGGATTGAATTTTTATTTAAAATCAACGATTAAAACACAAACATAATCATACTTCCAACTCAACCTGCGAAGCACCCGATCGCTAACCCTTATATATAAGTAGACCCGGCCACGGTTCCGGTTCGGAACCGGAACCGAACCGGAACCGAACCGGTTGGAACCGGAAGGTTCCGGTTCCAACCCAACCGGTTCCGGTTCCGGTTCCGGAACCGAACCGGAATGGGACCGGTTCGGTTGGGGTTCCACCCCAACTCGAACCGGTCCGAACCGGTGGAACCGTACGGTTCCACCGGTTCGGACGGTTCCAACCGGAACCGTTCGGTTCCGGTTGGAACCGTCGGGTTCCTGTTGGAACCGTAGGGTTCCAACAGGAACCCTAAGGCCCCCAACGGCTAGTAGCCGTTGGGGGCCTTATTAGTTATTCCCCCAACGGCTACTGCCGTTGGGGGATGCAGGGAGCCGTTTGGCTCCCTGCCAAACGGCTCCCTGCCAAAAAAAAAAAATAAATAAAATTATAATTTTTTTTTTATTATATAAAATAAAATTACTAATGTACCCCTAATAACGGTAATAAAACGGTTATATTTAGGGGCATTTTTGGTATCAAAAAAATTCTAAAATTCTATAAATAGGATTCATTTTCATAATTTCATCACACCAATTTCTCAACTCTCTCATTTTCTATAAATCTCTTATTCTCAATCTTACTTCAATACAATTCTCTTATTTTAGTTGTTAATTAATTTGTTATCACATTCGGCATTCGCATCGCAATTATTCAAATGGCAAGCTCATCCGAGAACATAATGTCAAATATGCCAACCCAAGAGAGCGGCCCTAGTGTCAGTGCACAATCACGGAGAAGAGAAGTTAAGGCTCGGTCCTCGGATATTTTCAAATTCATTTTAATTTGGAACGCCTAGAAGATGATTCACAACGAGCAGTTTGCAACTATTGTGGGGTTATCTACAAATTTTCAGGTGGATATGGCAATATGATCAAGCACATGGAAAAACATCATCCGGTTGAATTTGGCATTGATACGACGCAAACTCAAATGGCCAGGTACGCATCATCAAGTAGAGGTACGAGTGCTTTAGATTTATTTAAATATTCTGATGCAAAAAATAGAGAGGAATTTGCGAAATTAACTTGTATGGCACATCTTTCTTTAAGCTTTGGTGAAAAAACTTCATTTTACTAATTACGTGCATAATGCTTTAAACCCTTCTTTGCATGTAGAATGACTCGAAACACAACAAACGTCATATTTTTAAATTATACAAAGATGGTAAAATTATTTTAAATGAAATATTTAAAGAGATGAAAGGTCGTATTTCTGTATGTTCTGATATTTGGAGTGATCATTGGCAAACACATTCATACATGGGTGTGACTTGTCATTGGATTGATGCATCATTTACCATGCAAAAACGACTAATTGCATTTAGAGTTTTTGATGACCAACATACTGCACATAATATTTATAGAATGATGAAGGTAATTTTTGATGAATATGGTTTAGGAGAAAAAATTTTAACAATTGGATTTGATAATGCATCTGCAAATACTGCATCCATCAATGATTTACTTTATCTTATTGCTGCTGCTGTTTTTGATCCTAGATTTAAATTAGAAGGTTTGAGTGGTGCTTTACAAGCTTATTATGGTTATTTAGGAATATTAGATGAAATTGACATTACTAGATTAATGACGAAATTAAGAAATGATTTAATTGAGTTATTTAATGATTATATTGTAAGATATAACTTAGGAACATTAGGTCAATCTAGTAGTAGCGAACCGGTAATTCAAACAAGACTTAGCGCAGGGGATCGTTGGTTATTGCAACGAAATAAAAAAGCTAGGGATACGACAACTAATAACCCTGAATTAGATAATTATTTATCTACAAATTTTGAGTTTTCTAATGAAAGTTTATGCAGTAAAAATTTTAAAATCCTTGAATGGTGGAACCGGCATCAAATATATATCCTGTTTTATATCTATTATTGCTAAAGAGATCTTGGCAGCACCTATTTCCACCGTTGCGGTTGAGCAAGCCTTCAGCTTGGGAGGTAATATATTGGAAGCTAGGCGATCTTCATTACATCCAAGCACTCTAGAAGCAACAGCTTGTGTGGATGATTGGACTCGAGCTGATCTGAGACAACAAGAAGATGCCCCCGATGATTGTGAAGATTTGTTCGATAATGCTTCTGCAACAAGTGCAAGCGGAACCGGAGCCGAAGGATCAACCGATAATGATGATTGATAATTGTAAAATTATAATTTACAAAAGGGGATATGTCTAAAAGACTAAAACTTGTAATGGAACTACGTGAGCTTTGATTCCTCTCACCCTTGGAGGATACGTAGGCAACTTAAATATTTAAAAATTTAAGCTCAAGCTCTTCAATGTAATAAAATTTTTTTTAAATTTAATCTCATTTTTTTTTATTTAAATTAATCAAAAAAAAAAAAATATTTAACCGAACCGAACCGGAACCGAAAGGTTCGGTTCCGGTTCGGTTTTCGGTTCCGGTTCCACTAAGTGTGGAACCGGACCGAACCGATTTAAACGGTTCGGTTCCGGTTCCACACTTGTGGAACCGGTAACCGGCCGGTTCGGTTCGGTTCCGAACCGGAACCGAACCCCGGCCGGGTCTATATATAAGCATCGTTTCGTTTCTTTCTTCCTTATGTCTATCCCAAGACAAAAGGGGAAAAAAAACCAACGCAATCTCTGTTCGGATAATGTAATGATTCGGACCTTCCAGATCCGAATCCGAATTTCCAAATTCCACTAAATTCTCACACTCTAACTCCAAACCTAATTCGATCCAATTGTCTGAATCCGAACCGAAAATGACGCGGCGCTGCTCGCATTGTAGCCACAACGGCCACAACTCTCGGACCTGCCCCAACCGCGGGGTCAAGATCTTCGGGGTCCGATTGACCGACGGGTCGATCCGAAAGAGTGCTAGTATGGGCAATCTCAGCCACTACGCCGGGCATCGAGTTCGGGTCATAATAACATTAACGCTTCAAATACTCCCGGTTCGCCCGGTGATACGCCGGATCATCATGGTGACGGATATGCGTCTGAGGATTTCGTTCCTGGGTCGTCGTCGAGTCGCGAACGCAAAAAAGGTTGATTTTTTTAAAATTTTATTTTATTTATTTGTTTAAGTTTTTTTTGATTATTGGTTCTTTTATTGTAATTTTGAACTATGTGTAAGATTTAAGTTCATTTATTTGTATTAAAGTTGATTTATTTGGACTCTGGTTTTATCGTTAAATTTAGTTCATAGAGTTTGAGAGAGTTTCAGCGAGCTTGAAATTTGATTTCAAAATCATCATTTGTTAGCTACCTACTCCGTTTTATAGTAATATTGTATCTGTATGTGGTGTTTTAACTGTTTATTTTATAGGATAATTTGACTTGACAGTGTTGAGTTTGGTATTGAAATGGAATTAGTGGCGGGTTTGACAGTGTTGGGTTTGGTATTGAAATGGAATTAGTGGCGGGTTTGTAAAAAATTAGGGACTAGCCTCTTTGATTCCCGCCTAATTCACTGACCCGCGGCTACAGTAGGAACTTGTGAAGAATATGAATTTGGTCGATGTTTATGAATTGGTTTCGTGAAAAAGTGAAAATGACTGTGTTGTGTTATAATGTCAACTACTGGGAAGGATGTCCTTTTGTTGAATGATGCAAGTTTAGATTTTTTTCTATTGATTTCTTATATGTAGTTTAGAGTTTGGCTTTGGTGTGATTTGGTTTTCAAGTCAGAGATGGAATTAGAAAGCTGATTTTTCTGTTTTTTTTTTCAAGATCGGATAATGATGTTTTGAATTCCCCTTAAATTCCAGAGTTATTGCCAAGATCACATTAGGATTTTCAATCGTATATCATCTGCTTGCACTGTGTATGTCCCGTTTTTCTTCTGAATAGCTTTTATAATTTTGTAGCAGGGGTACCATGGACTGAAGAGGAACATAGGATGTTTCTACTTGGTCTACAGAAGCTTGGCAAAGGTGATTGGCGTGGAATTTCACGCAATTATGTTATATCTAGAACGCCTACACAAGTTGCCAGCCATGCTCAGAAGTATTTTATAAGGCAAAGCAACATGTCTAGGAGAAAAAGACGTTCCAGTCTTTTTGATATTGTTGCAGATGAAGTTAGTTCTCCAGCTCTCTCTATCTCTCTCTTGTATGCATTGACTGGGATATCATATGTTGCATGCACACTTGTAAAAAAATACTCAAAAATCCATGTTCCTGGCTGTGGGTAACATTGTTAGCTGGATCATTGTATCTCTGAAACTTTTTCTTTTTATTGGTTTTCTGACTTCGATCTACTGCAATTGTGAAGAAATAATTGCAGCTGTGCATGTATTAACTATTATGACTCTGCATATATATATATTTTTTACCGCTGAATGTGGTGGTAAAAGCTTTGACTATTTCTGGATTATCTAGATTGTAAATTTGATTCAAATGAGCAACCTTCTTTCTGCTAATTTTTGGTGTACTGTCACTATGGGAGCTTTGCTCCTATTGGTCTTCTAAATTATGCACGTTTTTTATTTGTCGGACCTGTTGTCCTCTCTATTGTATGGTTGCTAACTATCCTTGGTGTCTGTTGTATATGCAGCCCCTTGACACTCCAGTTGCATCACAGGATTTATTTTCTGCCAACCATGCCCATGGTGAAACAAAAAGCAACAACCTGCTGCCTGCTCCTCCTGCTCTGGACGAAGAATGTGAATCGATGGATTCTACCAACTCCAATGATGAAGAGTCTGCCCCTCCAAAGCCTGAAAGCTCACAGTCTTGCATCCCAATGATGTATCCTGCTGCTTATGTCTCACCGTTCTTTCCATTTTCTTTTCCATGTTGGCCGGAGTACAATACAGAGCCAACACAGAAGGAAACACATGAAGTGGTCAAGCCTACAGCGGTACATTCAAAAAATCCAATAAATGTTGATGAACTGGTTGGCATGTCCAAACTGAGTTTGGGAGAATCTATCGGTCAGACTAGCCCATCGTCTCTCTCCTTGAAGCTTGTTGATGGGTCGTCTAGGCAGTCAGCTTTCCACGCTAATCCATCCTCTGGCAGCTCTGGTATGAATTCAAGCAGTAGTCCTATCCATGCACTCTAAATCTAATGGTGACTTTTGCTGGGATTTATGGTAGCTCCTTGTTGATGAGCTCAACAAATTTACTGTTAATACAAACACTAATAACGTGATGTCGGATTTGGATCGAGTCATATATTTCTTAGTGAGATTGCCTTGACAATATTGCTAGTTAGCATCGTTTACTTAAATCAGTTCTTAGTTTGTAGGTTTTAGCATCTTGCTAGAAATTATTTGTATCTTATTGGGTTTGCATTAAATCATTAGTTCTCTTCATTTGGCTTATGTTGATCTTGTCCTGTTTGCAGTCACTGGGTTGCCATCACTTATGGCTTCTTCAGGTTGATTTAAGATGATTCAGAGTTCTATTTAGATATAATTAAAACTTGTCTGCCAAATAAAACAGTTATTATCTTATTGGTCATTCAGTAACTGGTTTGAATGTTCGGTTAATATACTTGCCTTATTAAAAAAAAAAAGTGATTGCATCAGTAAGGAGGATAAGCATCAACCGATAACAAAAATAACCAAGTGAAGTAACAAATATTGAAGTGATGAATTTCTTCACTAACTTTTCAAAATTTGCTAACAGGCCATCATATTAATTGGAGCAAGAAACCATCCTGCCATCTCATACTCGCCCGAAAACCTTGCTGGGGATTATCCATTAGGGTTGGGTATGGGTATGGGTATATCTGATGGTTAGAGGGGTTTGGTAAATGTATTTTCATCCCGTATTAATAAAGGTAAAAATGCACATGCGAAAGGGGATCCATGAAACTGGTAGGACCGGATATAGGTGTAATTTTTCATAATCATTAGTTGAATAGATTAGATATGATTATTAACATCCCTGTATTATACCCGATCTATTACCTCGTAATATTTATTCTAGAGATGACAATTGGTTTAAACAGTATGAGTCAATTATGGATATGTCAACTCCGTACCCATCTTATAAATTCAGAATAAAAAATCGTTTCGAAACCTGTAAAAATATCATGAATTTCAGAATGAGCGCACATTTATATAATATTTTGAATCCGGTGCGAAATTGGGATAGAGATTCGAGATTTTTCAAAGGAAAATCCCCATCTGGGCTGGGCTTGTTTCATCCATTCTCACATCAACCATTACCTAATGGTGAGTGGAAAGTGCAAACAAATGAAGCAAACCCCAGAAACACCTGCAACATCGAAAGCAGAAACATGAAGAACATTTTCACTCTCCCTAAGCCCTTCACTAAACCATGGAACAACAGGAGAAAATCTCAGCACAGATCCCCATTCTTCTTCTTCCTCTCAATCACCTTCTTCACATTTCTCCTCTTCTTCATTGCCTACACTCAATATCCCAATTCCCTCTTCTTCCTCTCACTGTCATCCAAAACCCTAAATCCCAATTTCCCACAATGCCAAACCACCAAAGCCCTAAACCCAGATCAAAAATTCCTCTTTTACGCCCCACACAGTGGATTCAGCAACCAACTTGGAGAATTCAAGAACGCAATCGTAATGGCGGGAATTCTGAACCGGACATTGATTGTTCCTCCGGTTCTTGATCACCATGCCGTTGCCCTTGGTAGCTGCCCTAAGTTTAGGGTCCAGAGTCCTAATCAGATTCGAATCTCGGTCTGGGATCACGTCATCGAGCTTCTTCGAACTGGAAGGTAACTGGGGTTTTGACGCTGTGCATTCTAGTCTGTATTTTTCTTGTAATCAGCATCAGGACGGTTTGTATAAGATCAGCCTTACATATGTGGGTTTGTAGTGTAGTGAATTTGTGTTCTATGCTGTTCAAGGCGCCGCTTAGGTGGGTTGAACTATCAGAAAGCCTTGCCTCACCTACCCCCTTTGACAGCATAGTTTGTAATGGCTATTAAATGGATTGTTGATTTTTAAGCTCTAGTTTAAATATTTAGCGATATGTTTGATCTTGTGCAGGTATGTCTCTGTAGCTGACATTATTGATATTTCATCTTTGGTGTCTTCTGCATTGATTCAAGTCGTAGATTTTAGAGTTTTTGCATCTTTATGGTGTGGATTGGATGTAGATTTGGCTTGCTTGAGTAGTTTAGAAACACATACGTCTTTGTTGGATGACCTAAAACAATGTGGATCTGCACTATCTGGGGTCGACAGTAATGTAGGTGAGTGTTTATATGCTGTTGATGAAGATTGTAGAACCACAGTTTGGACATATAAGTTGATGATGAGGATGGCGTATTAGATTCATTCCAACCTGATGAACAACAAAAGAAAAAGAAGAAAATTTCATATGTTAGGAGACGTCGAGATGTATATAAGGCCTTGGGACCTGGTTCTGAAGCTGAATTGGCTACTGTTCTGGCATTTGGAATGCTTTTCACAGCCCCATATAAAGGATCTCAGCTCTATATTGATATCAATGGGGCTCCGAGTGATCAAAGGATACAATCTTTAATTGAAAAGATTGAGATTATTCCATTTGTCCCTGAAATACTGAGTGCTGGAAAGAAGTATGCCCTTGAGACCATAAATGTTCCTTTTCTTTGTGCGCAGCTCAGATTGTTAGATGGGCAGTTCAAGAACCACTGGAAAGTTACTTTTAAGGGCTTGAAGGAAAAATTAGAATCTTTGTGGGAGAAAGGTACTAAACCCATTGATATTTTTGTGATGACTGATCTTCCAGTGAGTAATTGGACTGGAAATTACCTGGGGGACATGGCAAAGGATACAGATTCTTTTAAGTTGTATTTTCTGAGAAAAGAAGATGAGTTGGTTACACGAACAGCTCAGAAACTTGCAACTGCAGGACATGGCTTGAGGTATGGATCTATTCCAAGAACGAGGATGAATAAGCTCTGTCCTCAGAAATTTTTTGAGGTACTTTTATTCTTAGAGGAAGCAGTTTGCAGCTGTGCCACAATTGGTTTTATTGGGACTGCTGGGTCAACTCTTGCAGAGAGTATAGAGCTGATGAGAAAATATAATATATGTTCAAGTCAAACATGACTGCAACCCTTTGGCTTTGGATCTTGTTGATTTAGTTCTGTGGAAGCAATATGTTTATGAGATCAACATTAGATTCATGATTGGGCTCTCTTCCCACCATGCAAGCATCGAAAAAACGTGTGCCTTGGTTGATTTTATCAGGCATCGAAGCACATTGGTCACAGCGGTATTCTTTATTTTCTTTTCTCCACGGTTCTGAATGATCCAACTGATCTTGTTAGATTAGAGTTTTCATTGAAAAGATTTTGGTTGATGTCTTGTTCAAGGAAGTGTCACGTATTAGTCTTACGATGACTTTGATTGTTTGGCACTTAATTTTTGCCTGTTTGGAAAAAAATATGCCCCTGATTCTCTGTTTATTGTAATGTTATTAATCAATTGTTTTAATACGACTAATACACTTTTTGAGTTGCAATACATTACTTTCATTACCGATTTATGATTATCCTTGTTAATTTCAGTGGAAGGAAAAGCGTTTTCTAATTACAATATCTATATATGTTGTATTCATTTATCCATTCATCGTATTTTGCAGGATAAAAGCAACCTTTCAATTCCCTTTTACGTTCACTGGTGATTGGGAGAGTCACCATTATAGCCTAACAGGGGTGAGGCTTATAGGCCTCCGGCATTAGCTCATCGGGACAATCACCATTTTAGCCTAACGGGTATGAGGCATATAAGTCTGCGGCATTAACTCATTGGAACAGTCACCATTAACTGATAGCTTTTTGCAGTTTCTGATTTTTGCTGTTGTACTTACTGTTAGTTATTATTTTTGTTAGACATTTCGAAAATGTATTAGGACCATGCTAAGTAGGAAGGAGTTGTTAAAGAACACGCAGAGAAGATAGTGTCGCCATATGTTAAGCAAGATCGGAGGAGACCTAATTTGATACATAAAGAAACCATAAAAAGAGAATTAGAATTTACTTAGCTTATGAAACAATGATTTCAGTAGTGCACAATGACGTCAAATGATAGATGTAGCCGACCCCACATAGTGAGAAAAGAATTTTATTTGGTTTAATTTAATTTTCTAGTGCATATTATTAACTGTGAATACTTTGTTACTACAGAAGAAGAGGCAACTAGATTAATGTTTTTTTTGTGGATGAACCTGCTTTTTTATTTTGACGAAGTTAGGCTGGCGTGAGAAAGAGAGCAGGTGAGCCCTTGTGGGGTCCATTGGTTTAGTAAATGCCTGTTTGATATGACTTTTATATAGGCGAAAGAGCTTATCTAAAATAGATATACTGTCAAATATACCCCAACAATAATTCATTAATTCCACAATACCTTTCTTATAGATAAAACCCTACTCAATAAATAGGTTTAAGTGTTGATAAAAATCAGTGCCGTCGCTTTCATCTTAGAACCCAGCTCGCTACAATATATTTCAATTCTCTTGTTAATTTGTTATTCATCCATGCATATTATATAATTTGAGTTTTTTGTATTGTGTGCCATTATTATTTTATATTGAATGTTTGGTTTCTTTGTTTTGTATATGCATTATAACATTTGATATCCTCATTCTAGAATGAAATTGTTGTAGAGGAAATAAAAAAGATTAAATGCAGATTGGGATGACACTGTCGTTGACATTTGAATTTAATTTGATCAAGATTATATGTTTGGAAGATTTGTTATTGATGTGTTTTGATATTTGAACACCAATATGTATGACTATAAAGTGTGTTGATTTCTCAAGCAATTGCATGATTTGTCATAGTTGAATAATTATAAAGTAATTTCTTGTATATATTCATTTTCGCAATTTCAATTAAACAAAAACATTTTTAATATTGTACAATCAAACAATTTAATTATTCAAAAGAGTTGTTTTTAGTTGACAATTAAACACCCAATATTTTTTTTTTAATCAAAAGCTCTAATTATAAAACTTCTAAATTGATAGAAGTTATATTTCGAAAATTTCTATTCAAGAAATTGTACCAAACAGAGCTTTAGTCCCATAATTTTAATTTTAAAATTTAAAGAAGTATTATTGGAACTAGATGAGTACACCTGCATTGCTGAGTGAGGTTGATTTGAGAAGTTGGTTGGAGGGAATAAAGTGAGAGTGGTCATTTTTGACGGAGGCAGCCGGCGGCACTAAATGAGTTTTTAAAATATATGACCTCTTACCAATAAAAGACTTTTTCATGGCTTTTTTTTGTAATGAATATTGACTTTTCTTACATTTGAGCCCCATAATTTTCTTCCAAATTAACCGTATGTGTGGGTTGTCTCGAGAGCTTTTTTTTTTTTTTTAGTGAATCCAGTAAGACATTCTTCTCGTGCGTGCATATACCATATGTAATTTGTTAGAAAGAGTATTTTTTTTGGCTTCATATGATGAGGTTCTTATCATTCTTGCTATTAGGAGTGTACAAATTTTCGGATCAATCCGCGACTCGATTCGATCCGATCCGACCCATGTAGGTTTAAAAAAAAAAGTAACCGGACCGATATGATATTTACGGGTTGGGTCACGGATTTGATATGAAAACGACCTGACTGACCGACACTAAAAGATTTTTATTATTTTCTCTAAAATTTTATTATTTTTCTAAAAATTTTATTATTATTTTTAAAGTTTTTACTATTATTTCATTTGTTTATTAATTTTATTGTTTTGAAATTTTATATATAAAATAACTGGTATTTATATTTTAAAAATAATTAATTTATTAAATATTTTTTGGCCGACCCGACCCAATCATGTTTCAACACTCAAATTTCAGATTCGGATTTCCCGACTTGCGACCCAACTAGGCACCTATATCGATTCTCCTCGATATTACCTCTACATTAGATTCACTTGCTAATGAATAGCTAAGATCTTTGTATTTCATAGGGAACTGCCAAACTAAACTGTTATGATAAGTAACTATTACTTATTAATCAAAATAGTTTTATTAATTTAAGAGAGAACATTTATTATGTAAACAAAATCAGTTGAGATATTTTGGTAGTTGTCCCGATGACAATGTGTATATACTGATTCTGTAACACTTTACGAAAGTGGTCAATTTTTTAACCTTTATTAATGTTAGTTAATAGATAATTAATATTGATTTTTTTTGTAATATCTATATAAATGTAATTTATAATTCATATTGAAATCAAGAAAATTAGAATATTTTTCTTCAGCTCTCTTATTTCGGTTCTATTTTTACCACCTTTAAAAAAAATTATTAATACCAAAATTATTGGTCTAAATTTTAACAAAATGTGAATATTCGATACAAAAAATGGTTTTGAGTTCATATACGTCATTGTCCAACAACTCAAAAACTAATAAATTGAAAAACCATATGGATCTCATCAAAATTGTTCCCTAAGAATTTTGACCTATTATATATATATATATATATATATATATATATTATATATATATAGAATATATATATATATATATATATATATATATTACATATGAATCCATATGGGTCAATTTGCAAAAAGGATACAACTCTTTGCACTCAATTTAATATTAATAAAAATGCAAAAATGTGTCACATGAGGATTTATTATTTATGTTGATGGTGTTTTCAGGCACTATAACATTTAAGACAGCACGACGAGGACAGAAGGGTAATTCCCTGACTGGTTGAGGTCATCAAAGCCGACTCGACCACAATATGTAAAGACCGACCACTTTGGTATAGATGACCGAGCACTATAAGGTCGGCAGAAACACTCTCAGCATAAAAGACTGTCATGACCGACCTCATGAAGACCGACTAGACGGCGAGACGATTTCAAGATGACGACACCCTATTCTTACGGATAAGATAAAACGAGTTATCCTACTCTCACAAGGAAATGAAGTCAGAATCCAAGAAGGAATAAGAAAAGAGAAGAGAATATCAGGCTAGGAATCCTTGCAAGGAGAAGAAACTAAAGTTCAAATAGGATTTCTTATGCAAATAGGAGTCTGATTTCTGTGATATTATAAATAGGAGGGCATAGTATGTGTAAAAGGATCATCATAAAAAAGTTAGTGATCTAGATCTTCAAGCTCTGACTTGTAGAGACCCGAGAAAAGTGTTTAAGTAATAAAAGTCCCATCTTTTTTGTGTCCGTGGACGTAGGTCGGATCCAAATCCACCGAACCACGTTAAATCTCTTTGTTGATTGGTGTGTTTATCTTTTTTCTGCTAATTTGCCTTTGGTCCCCCCATAACCAAACAAATTCACTATTGAAGGAGGATTTCTCGGGAGTGATATTCCCATATTACCCTGAGACCAAAATCCGCCGTCAACAGTTGGCGCCGTCTGTGGGGAATTCAACAAAAAACAACTCGTGTGTAAGACAATGGCAGAAGACGGAAGCCACCAACCATCAGGGAGCTCGGCTGCAGATTGGATGGAGAAGATTGAGGAGAACCTTAGGAAAGAAAGGGAGGAAAGCCAAACTCTGCTAAAAACCATAGTAGACCGGTTGGAAAGGATAGAAGGAGCACACAATGGAAAATTCGAGGCCGGGACAAGCCGACGAAGGAACGACATAGCAGATGGAAAGAGAATTGTCGATATAATGAGGACGACAGACCCCGGAGGAGGGATCCTTACAGGGTAAGATCTGTAGTGGTTCAGGAAGATTCCCAGATCGAGGACACATGGGAGGAAGAGAGTGACAAATCGTCACCAGACCCCGCCTATGATAGCCCCTCGCAACACTCGGCGAAAGGAGAAAGAATATGACGAAGAAATACGAGAAGATACGATGCCAGCCACGAGAAGCCCACCCCCGGGATAACAGAAAGAAAGGAGACCGCAGGAGGCGGAATGGAACCAAGGATAGCAACATGAAATCTTGGTTACGGGAGGAGCTGGTCAAATGGGGAGTATACCCCAATGCAAACAGAGGGGATGTCCAGGACAGCAAAGATGAGTCCCCCCTCACAAAAGAAATAAAATCAGAGAATTCCCAAAAGATTCAGCATGCCGACCATGATACCATACAAGGGCCATACCGATCCCAAAACCCACATTGAAGGTTTCGTCCTACTAATGGAGGTGCAAGGGGTAACATGGGACGCCATCTGCAAAGTGTTCCCCCTAACCCGGCCGGACCAGCCATTCTATGGTATAAAAGCCTAGCCCCAAGGAGCATCAGCAACTTCGCACAACTGAGGAAGTCATTCATACGACACTTCAAGGGAGCTTGTGTCCCAGAAAAACAATTGGAGAACTAAGGCTTATGAAACAAGGAGACGATGAACCTCTGAAGATATTCATTGAAAGATACCATAATATGGTACTCGAAGTCGGAGGGTATGAATCCCCCGAGGCCCTGGAAAGCTTGAAGGGAGCCTTGAAGGTCGGAAGGCTATGGACCCATCTAAGGATCCAAGACACCCCGGACTACGCCACCCGCTCTGGAGGTGGCCCGAAAATTCGTTTTGTTAGAGAACGAAGAGAAAGTATCCCGAAAGGGAACACCATCAGAGAAAGAACCGCAAGGGAGGGGTGCCCCACGCCGAACAGAAAGAAATCCAGAAAACCACCCCCGAAGCACAAAGAATTCAAGCCACTGCACCGGACAATCAAGAGAGAAGGGCGCCGCCCCAGTAAATCATGTGGTCGGGGAAGATGCATACATTCCCCTAAAGAACCACTAGGGCAAATTGTCATGGAGATCCAGGGGAAAGGTCTCTTAGTGGAACCCGACCAAAGGAGATTCCCTCCGGACAAAGGAAACCAAAAGGCTTATTGTGTACCCA